>BLSH010370155.1:988214-1008452 GCA_018402905.1 Glandirana rugosa | reverse complement strand
CAGACACAGACGGGAATGACATAATAACTGTTGTCAAAGTGGTCTGATCTTCACTTCCATTCCTGTCTGTTGTGTTCGGAATGAGATAATTTATTTTTTTTCCTAATAATAAAGATAAACGCAAAGACTACCTCTCAAAGAGGGTCTAGGAGAGACCACTTTGACAACGGTGACAACGTCGGTCACTCCACTTATCAGACATTGTCTCGCGTTCTGTCGTCATTTTGGACTGTTCATAGAGTTAGGAAGAGGTGAGACAGGTTTTGAAAAAATTTTTTACCGATATACATTTGAAATTAGACGTTGTACTGTTATACAAGCTGTACACTCACTACTTTACATTGTAGCAAAGTGTAATTTCTTCAGTGTTGTCACATGAAAAGATAGAATAAAATATTTACAAAAATGTGAGGGGTGGACTCACTTTTGTGAGATACTGTACCTTGTGGATGCAGAATGCATTAACATTTTATATGCATTCTATGTTGTTGCAGATTAAAGTTTACATATAGCCATTTTTTAAAAAAGTTTTGGACAGAGTGGAGAAGGATTGAGATACTTGTCAGGTTTTACTGCTGTCTTGCGCTCTGTTACAGACTATTCACCTCACTGGCTGCAACAGTGGCAACAGTTTCACCAGAGAGGATCTGGGAGAAACTCTCCATCAGAAACGCAAATAGAAATAATAATCCTTTTTTTTATTTAATAGAGTAAGGCTTGTGTTGTCTGTCCTTACCTTCACTTCTAGTCTGGTGAAACTGTTGTCAATAATACAGTAAGGGCAGACACAGACAGGTGCACATACAGCGTGCAATGTGCAAAAGGGAGCACAGGTGCTCCGTACGGCCGTGGCCAGCAGCCTGTTAAATATCAATGATAGGAGCAGCTTTACAGATCCTCCTATACATCTACATATTTAAAATGCACAGGGATGCATTCTTCCCCTGTCAAGGACATCATTCCCTGTGACATGCTCATGTTAATATTTGGTCAATGACGTCACCTGGGAGACCCTACCCCTTCATATACATTCTGCTGCAGGGACTGGGATTTCTCAGTTGCGGCAAGTGAGCGTCAGGATCAGTGATTCTGTGATTGCAGAGAATCTGGCTGATGTGATTGGCAGTACATTTACATTGTAGGACAATTTGTTTAAAGAAGAGCTTGTCAAAAAGTAGGTGTCTTTATTTACTATTTGTTTTTTGTGGATATATAGGGGTATCATGTAGGCACTACAAAGGTGCTACCCACTGGGCCCCCTTATTTTTAAAGTGGACTTCCAGATTCCCGTAAGATCCCACCCACAGACCCCCACAACCACTGTGCCAGACTTGTGGGGAAGATGCTCTTGCTCTCATCAACATGGGCACAAGGCACTACTTTGCGGGGAAGGAGGGTTCCCGAAGGATCTGGTATAAAATTTTGGGACCCATGCTGTTTTTTTGGGGGTCCCCCTTAAAATCCATAGCAAACTAACCTGAAACATGTGGTATTTAATTGTGGGGGCCCATACTGTGTTTTTTACAGTATTCTTGCCCCTTTGTTTGCATTTACAAATGAATTTAGGATTCCGTGGCTGACAGCTGAATTGGAGATGAGTCACTGCTTGTTAGGATGCTGGTGATCTCCAGCTCCCCCATCCCTCAAAATCTGCTGGCAAACTGATACTTTTGTTGATCCCCTCGACCCCCTGCAGATCTCTCTTTGTTTCTTTTATATATTTAAGATAGTAATAAATACATTTTGGAAGAGCTTTTTTAAAGAGGTAAATGTAAAACCCTATTTTATATCCTTTTTAAAACATTATGTATTGCCACTTATTTTTTCCATCAATATTGTATTAGTTGACTGTGATATAGGTTGAATGTCACAAAATGATGTCCCTTTTTTTCTAGAACTGCCACTTTCTCTTAGGCTGGTAGATGGAGGAGATCGGTGTGCTGGTCGTGTGGAAATCTTGTACAGGGGTGAATGGGGGTCGGTGTGTGACGATCTTTGGGACCAAAGCGATGCACAGGTTGTATGCAGACAGCTGGGTTGTGGCTCGGCTGTTTCCTCCTATGGGAATGCAAGGTATGGACAAGGGAAAGGACCAATCATACTGGATGATTTAAACTGCAGAGGTGATGAAGACGTTTTGTGGAATTGCCCCCACCAAGGGCTTACAGTACACAATTGTATTCATGGCGAGGATGCTGGAGTACTCTGTTCAGGTACATTATGAAGGAAGAGAACTCTTCTGGTGTATTTAGCTAAAGACACATAGATTAATACAGCATACGTTTGATATAAAGATGTAGTTGTTTGAACAGCTGTGAACTTTCTGTCAGCTTCCTGTCAACTCACACCTACTCATGATTTTTCTTTTGCTGCCAGGGCATTTTTAGCCATAGAACTTCTGCTCATTAAATATTTCTTGCACTATTCTCTGCAATTTCTAGAGGGAAAGTAAATGGGGAGATTTACTAAAACTGGTGCACAGAGAATTTAATGCAGCTGTGTATAGTAACCAATTAGCTTCTAGGTTTTAGCCCCCATTCACATTGGCGCGATTAGTGATGCAGTGTGGCATTTTATGGTAGCAGGACTCAGAAACCCATTCCTGTTAACCAGCCCACTACCATACTAAAGCAGTCAATAGCTATTAGCTGCTTTATTTCTTAAATGAATAACAAACTTTGGTTATTGGAATATTAGTATTAATCAGGCTGCAACTCATCATAATGTATCAAAGCTGTTTTGCTAGAGGTTTCAGTGCAGTTCTTTGCATAAAAATATTCACTAGCAGGCAAAACCTAAAACCAGGTGGACAACATAAAGCTGAAAATCAACTTCACCGCTAACTGAGTCACAAGTCTCCCTCAGCCCCCTTAATACTTACCTGAGTTCATCTCGATCCAGCAATGCTGCACAAGAATCTTGGCTGTCCGGGACTCTCCCTCTTCATTCTCTGAGACCACAGCAGGGTGCCATTTGCTCCCGCTGCTGTCAATCAATGTCAGTGTGCCTATGAGGAGAGAGAGGGAGCGGGGCTGAGCTGCGGCTCTGTGCCTGAATGGACGCACAGAGCATCGGCTTGGCTCGGGTGTCCCCATAGCAAGCTGCCTGCTGTGGGGGTTCTGAGCAGGAGGGAGGGGCTAGGAGTGCTGGACCCAAGAAGAGGAGGATATGGGCTTCTCTGTGCAAAACTATTACACAGGGCAAGTTTGTTATTTTTACACAAAAAAACATGACTTTAATATCACTTTAACACTATCAGGAACTGTTGGAACTTTGCAGATCAGAATGGCCCAACATCCATCCATTGTTGACAGTTTTTTTTTTTAATTGTTAGTACCGGGTTATGACATTCTGAGCCATGGGACAACATAAAACTATTTCTTCCACACAAGGTTATTATTTCTGTTATACGCTAATTTAAGAGAGAGTGGTTTGTTGAATGGCTCATTTTTAGATAGATTTTTTTAATATAGAACCCATAACAGCAACGAGAATGCCCATTTCATATGACATTATTTTCTTCATTTCGTTTTAATTTCTTTAATCTCAAGCTAAAGACATACTGTCCAGTTTATAAGAGAAAGGCCTGATATTTTAACATTGCGTACCGGTAGCTTAGTGCTAAAGTCACGTTGTTTTTCTCCTAGGTAGCCAATGATATATGAAATACCTCATGAAAACCAAAAATATAATGTTCTGGCATTTAGGCATAGTACCTCTACCTGTCTGCACTTCTGGCAGATGTACTTTAATTGCTCCAATGTGTAATGACATTCTACAATGTTAGAATTAGTTTCTTACACAGAAAGGGTTTAGTTCTTGACTAGGGTACCTAAGATGCTTTTTAACCCTATCTGCTTGACCACCACTCCCCAAACACTTATGATCAAATTAACAGTCATGACACCAACTGGAGTTTAATGGCCATAGCAGCCTTTTATTATCCAAATATAAATAACATATTAAAACATATTAACCATTAACACAGACCATCACACGATATTCCCAGGAGCTCCGAGGTCCTGATAGGCATATGCACTAGGTACCTAAGTAATAGGCCTCCAGCCGCAAAAAGCACTGGCTCTGAGACAACCAAGATCGCAGGTACCACTAGCCGGAAAATTGGGAGCCGTACTTCAGACAGGTCCCTACCAATGTACATTTTTGCCCTTAATTATGACACACCCAAGGACCTCGTGCCATGCCAGCCGCTATGACGAAAATTGTCCCAACTCTGCAACCTGCAAAAAAACAGGAAAACAAACAAGCACCAAACCCAATGCCCCATCCATGCTCTCTTTCGGCTGTCTCCTCCTTGCTTCCCCTGCACTTTTACCAACTTTTGGAGGCCCTCCTGATCCTCGCCTGCCACCAATCAGGTGAATGTCACCTTATATGATGTACCTTCCAACCTAAATGCTTCTGTGCTGCAAACCCCTTATCACCCCATCATGTTGGCCCTCTGTCCATTCTTTGTTCTTTCTTTTACTCCGGGCCCCCCCTTTACTACTTGCATCACCCTGTACTGTGCATATTCCCCCTGCTGCCTGGCTGTAGAGAAAGGGACGGGGGAATCTCTGTCCTCAGCCCCTTTCTCTGCCCCAAAATTGAGACATCAGAGGTCTGTTTAGACCCCTGATATGTCACCAAAGCCCCCCAACAGGGCTCCTAAATAAAATTGTAAAAAAAAATTAAATAAAATCTAATATTGTAAAAAATTGTAAAAAAACGAAATTGCACTAAAAATAAACTACTGACACTGATCTCTGCCCTTCTGACATATATACACACAGACTGATGTGTGTTTGCGCTTTGTGGTGCACACCCTAATGCAATAGGCTGTGCACACCTATGACTACTTGTCCCAGAGATGCAACAGGAAGTGAGAGGAAGTCTGCCTAAAGTAAATGGAATTAATTTCTCTCTACCCCAATTGAAAGACTCACTTCACCTCTTGTTCTGGTGAAAACAACAAAATAATGCTTGGATTTACCCTCGCTTTCAGTGTCAGTGATAATGGTCAGGGCAAATAGAGGATGTATCTCCCAATGGGGACCCAGACAGCATTTAAAACCTAACATAGGGTGTAACCCTCCCCTACTCTATCCAAGACGAAAGAAAAAAGGGCTTTACATTAAAAGATAGAAACAGTGGTTTATTAAGGCGGCTTAATAATTTTTACTTTTGCAAATACGTATAATAGTTTTATTTTTTTCAAACCGCAGCCACCAGAGCAGGCTATTTTTGGGGAACCACCACAAGTAAGTACAATATGCACACAATATTTCATGTTGTTTTTAGCTTTGTTTATTGGAATATAGGTAAAATTAATCAGTTCAGCTCTTTGGAAGTACTATGTGTGTCCAAAGAGTGAATCTTGACCCTAGGTTCACACCTATGCGTGTTGTGATTGATGCATTTTTTCTGGTAACTGTGCAACTTTGGACTGCATATTTGATGCGACTTTAGAGTGCGACTTTAATAACGTTATATATTTCGTCAGCTGCATGTTCTCAGTGATGCCACAAAAAAAAAAACTAAACAAAAATGTAATTTCGATTTAAGTCAATTGATGAAAACTATGATTAAAATCAATTCCAATTTTCAGCAATGAATGAAAATGTAATGAAATTGTGAGGGAGGGATGTTTAACGTCCAGAAATTCCACTTTCCTCAGCACTCCGCCTGTCTGTTAAATCCCCAGCCCCCTGACTCTATCAGCGAGTTGTATTGGCTGAGAGACACAGGCTTCCTTCAATCTTTTCCCTTTCCTATGCAGTTCCACATACAGTATTACACTTATTCACACTATCTCTTTGACGCCCTCTGCTGGCCTTTTCTAAATCGGCACCATAATTCCATCCCCAGCCTACAATAATAGCACATTAAAGTTTAAAAAAGTATTGAACTATTGCACTACCACATAAGAATAAGTAGGGAGCATCTACTAAGCTGCTGAAAGAAAAAAAAAATAAGAAAAAGGCTATTCTTATTTTTTTTTCTTAATATTTAATGTTGGTAATATATTCAGGTAGTATGTGCAATGGCATTACAGCCAATAGAGTTTATAGTTTTTTTTTTTTTAATATTTGAAAGTTGCACTTCTGTTTGTCAAGAAGCAATATTTTTTTGTTTATTAAACTTGGTTTTATTCATAAAGATATTACACATCGCAATGGCTAAATCTGTGTCTGTAGTGCATGTTCAAACCTTAAAGCAGAGCTCCACCCAAAAGGGGAAGCTCCGCTTGTTTGCCTCCTCCCCCTCCACTGCCATATTTGACAGCTTTCGGGAGGGAGAGGGGAGCGGATACCTCATTTTGACAGGTACCCGCTCCCACTTCCAGCTGTGCTCGCTGCTGCAAACTCCTTCCCCTGCCGCTGGGCAATTCACAAAGCACAGTGCGGAACCGGCTGTGAAGCCACAAGGCTTCACTGCCAGTTTCCCTTAGATGAGATGGCAGCAGCAGCACCCAAGAGCTGAATGAAAAATCGGCTCGGGTGAAGACACTGCTGGATTCGTGGACAGGTAAGTGTCCTAATATTAAAAGTTAGCTGACTTTTAATTTTTTCTGAAGGAGCCTGGAGCTCTGCTTTAATACCATAATGAATAACATTCGATTTTTACTCCAGGAGTATATAATGAGTTTGGCAATTCTGGAGAAATGCTTAACCACTTCAGATCCTTAGGACGTCCATGGACGTCCTGGGATTTTACTGGTGATATCTCAATGATGCCGGCACCTGCAGGCATCATTGAGGAATCATTTTTTTTCTCAGGCGATTCCCATCACCGTAAGAATGATCATAACGGCAGTTCAGCCGCTTGATCATTCTTACAGGCGACGGGAGGGGACGTCCCCCCCTCCCGCCGCTCTCCGGTGCTTCTTCCGACTCACCTGAGCGATCGTTGACCAGCAGAAGGAATCGCCTGCTGCCAGATCTTAATACCAGAGATTTCCAAGGGACAGATGGCCCTCGGTCATCTCTATGGCTCTCGGAGGCCCAGGCGCACGTCATGACGTCACGTCCGGGTTTCCTGAAATAAACAATGGCAGTTAAAGGAGAAGGAAAGGCTGAGATCGTCCGTTTTTTTTTCTGATCTCAGCCTTTCCAATCTGGAGGGGAGATGTAAGGTCTTATAGACCCTTCATCTCTCCATAAAGAGGACCTGTCACACACTTTTCCTATTACAAGGGATGTTTACATTCCTTGTAATAGGAATAAAAGTGATCAAAAAAAATTAAAGTGAAAGTATAAAAATAAAAAAAATAAAAGTAAAATAATAAATAAAAAAAAAAAATTTCAAGCACCCCGTCCCCGCAAGTTCGCTCACAGAAGCAAACGCAAACATAAGTCGCGCACGCATATGTAAATGGCGTCCAAACCGCACATGTGAGGTATTGCCGTGTGCGTTAGAGTGAGAGCAATAATTCTAGCCCAAGACCTCCTCTGTAACTCAAAACACCTAACCTGTAAAAATGTTTAAAACAACGTCTATGGAGATTTTTAAGTACCAAAATTTGGCGCCATTCCACGAGTTTGCGCAATTTTAAAATGTGACATGTTGGGTATATATTTACTCGGTGTAACATCATCTTTCACATTATCGAAAAAAAATGGGCTAACTTTACTGTTTTGTTTTTTTTCTAATTTATGAAACTGTGTTTTTACAAAAAAAACGCGTTCGAAAAATCGCTGCGCAAATACCGCATGACATAAAAAGTTACAACAACCACCATTTTATTCCCTAGAATCTTTGCTAAAAAATATATATAATGTTTGGGGGTTCTTAATAATTTTCTAGCAAAAAAATGATGATTTGTACATGTAGGAGAGGAGTGCCAGAAATGGCCCGGATGGGAACTGGTTAAATAATGAATTACAATTTAACTAAACCGTTAAATTTTGGTTGACTAAAATGAACTGGATATTTTAGTTGACTAAAATGTACTGGAGATTTTAATCGACTAACATACAACTAAAACTAAAACAATTCAGATGACTAAAATATGACTAAAACTAAAATGGCATTTAAATCAAAAGACTATAACTAAAACTAAATCGAAATTTGACCTCAAAATTAACAAAGACTTTGATGCAACTTTGGAGTGTGACTTTGATGTGGCTTTGATGCAATTTTACACTCTCTGCCACTTAAGTCGCATCAAAGTCACACTCCAAATTCACACTCAATATTTTCCTATTGGGCAAAAAAGAACGAAACACATCAAAAACACATGAAAAATGCAACAACTATGTTTTAGGTGCGCTTCCAATGAAGTCTATTGCACCAAAAACGCAATCTGCTGAGGGAAAAAAATTCCCTGACTCTTTCCAAAAATGCAGCTGCTGAAAACACATAGATGCAAACGTGTCTCATAGGAAACAATGTTAAATGGACTGTAGTGCAATTCTGCAAGATGCACCAAAAACACATAGGTGTGAACCAAGCTGCAGTGGCAGAAACTCTTAATGCAGGCCATACATGTAATGTTATTAGAAGCCCTAAAATGCCAGGACAGTTCAAACATCCCCTTTTGGAAAGTAGACATCCCGAGGTATTTGCTGAGAGGCATGTTGAATCCATGGAAGAAATGTTGCCACAAGTTTTTGAAAAATGGCCCTCCCAATATTTTTTTTTTTTTTATTTTGCAAAAAGTTGTCATTTTGATGAGATATTTCTCACACATGCCATAGGTATACATGGAATTACACCCAAAGATACATTCTGCTACTTACTCCGAGTATAGGGATACCATATGTGTGATACTTTTTGGCAGCCCAGGCATGTACGGGGACCAAAAATCCAAAGACCACCTTCAGGCTTTCACAAAGTGTTCAGTAACTTGAGCATTTGATTTCTTAACTATCTATCACAGTTTCGGATAATGCCAAGATAATACAAACACCCCCCAAACGACCCCCTTTTAGAAAGTAGACACTCCAAGGTATTTGCTAAGAGGCATAGTGGGTATTTTTCAGACCTCATTTGTTGCCACAAATTTTTGGAAAATGAAGAAAGAAAACAAAAATGCAATTTTTATTTTTATTTTTTTCATCTTTCAAAACATTGAGACAAGAAATAAGATCTGCAAAATACTCATCATGCCTCTTATTAAATACCTTGGAGGGTCTGCTTTCCAAAAAGGGGTCATTTTGGGGCTATTTGTATTATCCTGGTATTTTATGGCCTCCAAAAATGTGATAGGTGGTCAAGAAATCCAAATCCCTGTATGTGGATAGGCTCCCAAAAAGTCTCACATGTGGTATCCCAATACTCAGTAGAAGTAGTAGAATGTGTTTTGGGGTGTAATGCCAGGTATACCCATGACATGTGTGAGAAATACCTCAGTAACCAGTTGAGGACCACTAATAGCTTTTGTGGGCACGCGCGCGCCCCCCATTGATCAGCGGGGGAGCCAATCAGCGGGTCCGGCGGGAACTCGATGTCCGCTGGTCGCCCGTAATTGTTCCCTGCAGTGACAGAATGGGGATCTGCCGAAGTAAACAAGGCACATCTCTGTTCTGACAGGGGATGCCACTGAGATCCGTCTTCCTGCTAAGCAGGATGACGGATCTGTGTGTTTCCCCAGTCACACAGTCCCCAATACAGTTAGTAATCACAAACAGGGAACACATTTAACCCCTTGATCGCCCCATGTTGTTAACCCCTTCCCTGCCATTGTCATTAGTACAATGTCAGTGCATATTTTTAACATTGATCACTTTGTTAGTGTCACTGGTTCCCAAAAAAGTGCCAAAAATGTCAGTTAGGTGTCCGATCTGTTTGCCGCAATGTCACAGACCCGCTAAAAATCGCAGATCGCTTCAATTACTAGTAAAAAATAAATAAATAAAAATTCCTAAATATATCCCCTATTTTGTAGATGCTATAACTTTTGTGCAAACCAATCAATATACGCTTATTGCGATTTTTTAAAATAGGTAGCAGAATACATATTGGCCGAAACTGATGAATACATTTGTTATTTATATATTTTTTTGGATATGCATTATAGCAGAAAGTAAAAAATATATTAATATAATATACTGTATATAAATATATAAATATATTTTTTTCAAAATTGTCAGTCTTTTTTTGTTTATAGAGCAAAAAATAACAACCGTAGAGGTGATCAAATACCACCAAAAGAAAGCTCTATTTGTGGGGAAAAAAGGACACGCATTTTGTTTGGGTACAACGTCGCACGACCGCGCAATTGTCAGTTAAAGCGACTCAGTGTCGTATCGCAAAAAAATGGCCTGGTCATTAAGGGGGTAAATCCTTCTGGTGGGTAAAGTGACAACTTTGAGTAAAAAAAAAAAAATCATTTTACAAAAACCTGTGGCAAAAAATAAGATCTTTCAAAGACTCAACATACCTATCAGCAAATACCTTGTGGTGTCTACTTTCAAAAAGGAATCATTTTGGGGATGTTTATACTGTGGGGGCATATAGGGCCTCCGAAAATGTGATCGGTAGTCAGGAAATCCAATGTATTGTTATCTCCCCGTGAAAGGCGCTCATTGGATTTTGGGGGTCTGTATGTGGCTAAGCTGCCAAAAAGTCTCTCACATAAGGCATCCCCATACTCAGGACAGGTAACAGAATGTGTTTTGGGGTGTTTTTCTACATATATCCATGGCATGTGTGAGAAATATCTCATTTTACCACTTACCGACCACGCTATAGCAGAATGACTGCTACAGCACGGTCGTCTGGTTCTAAAAAATCCAGTAGTGGTTGAATACCACTAAAAAAAATCTCTATTTGTGTGTGATCTCCCCTGTCAGAAAGGAGATCTGCCGTGTTTACACAGGCAGATCCCCGTTCTGTCACTGCGGATAACGATCGCTGGTGGCCGGCGGACATTGATTGGCTACCCTGCTAGCCAGTGGGTGGCTCGCGCCCACAAAACCCATTCCCGCGACCAATGTACAATGACAGCGATTCTGGTAGCCTGGACCTGTGAAATTTTAGGTGCAAATGCAGTATGCATAACTTTTCAAAATGCACTGCGCCCACAGTGCAGTGGTGAGAAAAGTCTCATAGGATTTAAAGGGAAACATTTTTCTTGTAAGGTAAAAATGCTGGAAAATGCATTAGTGTGAAAGCTGTCTCACTTTTTTACCAGCACCCACGACGGCAATGGAAACTAACCCAGGTAGGTACAATATGTACACGTTTTATATTACATAATTTCCTTGATTTACTGTTAATTTTTTCTAAATTCTTGTACAAATTAAAAAAAACGCACTATCCACTTTAAAACAGAATGACCTGATAAATGAAAATTGACTACCAATAATTTAGTTTAAACGTTTTTCTCCTAGGTAACCAATGATATATAAAATACCTCATAAAAACCAAAAATATAATGGTCTGGCATTTGGGTAGAACACCACTATGTGTCTGCACTTTCTTACACAGAATGTTTTTTTTTTCGTCTGATATATCAATTAAAATATATATGCATAGCCACAACTTTTTTGCATAAGATAGGGAAAGATTATTTTTTACTGTGTTCTGCAAGGGATACTTCTTGCCCCAGAGATGCAACAGGAAGTGAGAGGAAATTACCTAAAGTAGCTGGGATTTCTTTCTTAAACCGTTGTCTTCAGGTCAGGTGTCCCCATTGAAAGACTCACCTTACCTCTTGTTCTGGTGACAACATCAAAATATCTCTTGGATTTACCTCCACTTTCTGTGTCAGTGATAATGGTCAGCAGGATAAATAAAGGGT
The DNA here is from genome assembly GCA_018402905.1 of Glandirana rugosa. Lineage (NCBI taxonomy): Eukaryota > Metazoa > Chordata > Amphibia > Anura > Ranidae > Glandirana > Glandirana rugosa. The sequence goes on along the minus strand of BLSH010370155.1, from coordinate 996,706 downwards.
AAATTTCCCCAACGGTGATCTAGACTTCATTTAAAACCTATGACCAAAAACAGATGATCTAAACCTTCCCCACTCTATCCGAATTAAGTCTAGAGACTTAAAATATAGAAATAGTGATGTGTAAGGTGGCTTAATTATTACTTTTGCATATTCAGTATCTCACAAAAGTGAGTACACCCCTCACATTTTTGTAAATATTTTATTCTATCTTTTCATGTGACAACACTGAATACATGACACTTTGCTACAATGTAAAGTAGTGAGTGTACAGCTTGTATAACAGTGTAAATTTGCTGTCTCCTCAAAATAACTGAACACAGAGCCATTAATGTCTAAAACGCTGGCAACAAAAGTAAATGCACCCCTAAGTGAAAATGTTGAAATTGGGCCCAAAGTGTAAATTTTTTGTGTGGCCACCATTATTTTCCAGCACTGCCTTAACCTTCTTGGGCATGGAGTTCCCCAGAGCTTCAGAGGTTGCCACTGGAGTCCTTTTCCTCTCCTCCATGACGACATCACAGAGCTGGTGGATGTTAGAGACCTTGTGCTCCTCCACCTTCCGTTTGAGGATGTCCCACAGATGCTCAATAGGGTTTAGGTCTGGAGACATGATTGGCCAGTCCATAACCTTTACCCTCAGCCTCTTTGGCAAGGCAGTGGTTGTCTTGAATGTGTGTTTGGGGTCATTATGTTGGAATACTGCCTTGTGGCCCAGTCTCCGAAGGGAGGGGATCAGTGGCGGCTGGTAAAGTTTTAGGATGGGGGGGTGCCAGGCCCCGCCCTTCCCTTTGACCCCTCCCCCTTCTAATAAGCCCCGCCCCTTATATAATCCACCCACTCCGTCCCCTGTATTCCACATATTGTGTCAGGAGTACACAGCTCAGCATCACAGGACATAGTATACAGCTCAGCATCACAGGACACAGTATACAGCTCAGCATCACAGGACACAGTGTACAGCCCCAGAATCGCAGGACACGGTATACAGCTCAGCATCAAAGGATACAGTATATAAGTCAGCATCACAGGACACAGTATACAGCTCAGCATCACAGGATACAGTATACAGCTCAGCATCATAGGATACAGTATACAGCTCAGCATCACAGGACACAGTATACAGCTCAGCATCATAGGACACAGTATACAGCTCAGCATCACAGGACACAGTATACAGCCCCAGCATCACAGGAAACAGTATACAGCCGCAGCATCACATGTGGGGTAAATTGCAGCAAATAACACAGGTGGAGCTAATTGCAGCCAGTATCACAGGTGGGGGCAAATTGCAGCCAGTATCCCAGGTGGGGGCACTTTTTCAGCCAGTATCACAGGTGGGGGCACTTTTGCAGCCATTAACACAGGTGGGGGCACTTTTGCAGCCAGTATCACAGGTGGGGCACTTTTGCAGCCAGTGACACAGGTGGGGGCACTTTTGCAGCCAGTGAAACAGGTGGGGGCATTTTTGCAGCCAGTGACACGGGTGGTGGCACTTTTGCAGCCAGTGGCACAGATGGGGGCACTGTTGTAGCCAGTGACACAGGTGGGGCACTTTTGCAGCCAATAACGCAGGTGGGGGCACTTTTGTAGTCAGTGACACAGGTGGGGCACTTTTGCAGCCAATAACACAGGTGGGGGCACTTTTGTAGTTAGTGACATGGGTGGGGCACTTTTGCAGCCAATAACACAGGTGGAGGCACTTTTGCAGCCAATAACACAGGTGGGGGCACTTTTGTAGCCAGTGACACAGGTGGGGCACTTTTGTAGCCAGTGGCACAGGTGGGGCACTTTTATAGCCAGTGACACAGGTGGTGGCACTTTTGCAGCCAGTGACACAGGTGGGGGCACTTTTGTAGCCAGTAACACAGGTGGGGCACTTTTGCAGCCAATAACACAGGTGGGGGCACTTTTGTAGCCAGTGACACAGGTGGGGGCACTTTTGTAGCCAGGGACACAGGTGGGGCACTTTTGCAGCCAGTAACACAGCTGGGGCACTTTTGCAGCCAGTAACACAGCTGGGTCACTTTTGCAGAGACCCCCCACCCCTGAAGTCGGGACAAGTCCCGCACTTACCCCATCTTATAGGCAGAAGTGTTGCAGAGTTCGGCATGCGGAGAAGTGGGCTAAGAGTCTGCAGAGATCGTCATATGGAGAGCGGGTGTCCCCCATCATCGATCCGCCCCCGACAACCACATCCAATCACACTGAGCCACAGGCTCAGGGCAGCCAATCAGACTGTGTGTGTGCACCTGTTCAGCGCACACACATAGCCTTTAATGGCTGGCCAATAGGCTCACTACTTGGCTGTCAGGTGACAGCCAGGGAGCCGAAAAAAAAAAGTCAATGTACCGGTGCCTCCTGCAGGGGGGCCGGGCTGACTTTTTTTTTATCCAGCGGGGAGGCGGCGCCCAAGCGCCCCATATACACCAGCCGCCGCTGGAGGGGATCATGCTCTGCTTCAGTATGTCACAGTACATGTTGGCATTCATGGTTCCCTCAATGAACTGTAGCTCCCCAGTGCCGGCAGCACTCATGCAGCCCCAGACCATGACACACCCACCACCATGCATGACTGTAGGCAAGACACACTTGTCTTTGTACTCCTCACTTGGTTGCTGCCACACATGCCTGACACCATCTGAACCAAATAAGTTTATCTTGGTCTCATCAGACCACAGGACATGGTTCCAATAATCCATATCCTTAGTCTGCTTGTCTTCAGCAAACTCTTTGCATCATCTTTAGAAGAGACTTCCTTCAGGCATGACAGCCATGCAGACCAATTTGATGCAGTGTGCGGCGTATGGTCTGAGCACTGACAGGCTGACCCCCACCCCTTCAACCTCTGCAGCAATGCTGGCAGCACTCATACATCTATTTCCCAAAGACAACCTCTGGGTATGAAACTGAGCAGGTACACTCAACTTCTTTGGTCGACCATGACGAGTCCTGTTCTGAGTGGAACCTGTCCTGTTAAACCGCTGTATGGTCTTGGCCACCATGCTGCGGCTCAGTTTCAGGGTCTTGCCAATCCTCTTACAGCCGAGGCAATCTTTATGCAGAGCAAGAATTCTTTTATTTAGATCCTCAGAGAGTTCTTTGTCATGAGGTGTCATGTTGAACTTCCAGTGACCAACATGAGAGAGTGAGAGAGATAACACCAAATTTAACACACCTGCTCCCCATTCACATCTAATTGGGCCCAATTTGGACATTTTCATTTAGGGGTGTACTCACTTTTATTGCCAGCGGTTTAGACATTAATGGCTGTGTGCTGAGTAAAAATTTACACTGTTATACAAGCTGTACACTCACTACTTTACATTGCAGCAAAGTGTCCTTTCTTCAGTGTTGTCAGAAGAAAAGATATAATAAAATATTTACAAAAATGTGAGATACTGTAAAATCGTATTATATATATTTTTTTTTTACCAGAAGCCTCCACAACAAGAAGAAGCTATTTTATACAAACCGCCCCAGGTAAGTACAATATGCACACACCATTTGACATAGCTTTTAGTTTTGTTTGTTGGAATATAGTAGTTAAAATTAAATAAAGTGCTGCCCACTTTAAAAGCAAAAACCTGACATTTTAAAGTAAGCTTATTTAACTGTTTGACTTCCAATGGTAGCTCCCCAGTGCCGGCAGCACTCATGCAGCCCTAGACCATGACACCCCCACCACCATGCATGACTGTAGGCAAGACACACTTGTCTTTGTACTCCTCACCTGGTTGCTGCCACACACGCCTGACACCATCTGAACCAAATACGTTTATCTTGGTCTCATCAGACCACAGGACATGGTTCCAATAATCCATATCCTTAGTCTGCTTGTCTTCAGCAAACTGTTTGCATCATCTTTAGAAGAGACTTCCTTCTGGGATGACAGCCATGCAGACCAATTTGATGCAGTGTGCGGCGTATGGTCTGAGCACTGACAGGCTGACCCCCCACCCCTTCAACCTCTGCAGCAATGCTGGCAGCACTCATACATCTATTTCCCAAAGACAACCTCTGGATATGAAACTGAGCAGGTGCACTCAACTTCTTTGGTCGACCATGACGAGGCCTGTTCTGAGTGGAACCTGTCCTGTTAAACCGCTGTATGGTCTTGGCCACCATGCTGCGGCTCAGTTTCAGGGTCTTGGCAATCCTCTTAAAGCCTATATAAAACAATAGAATCCCGCGCTCACTAATACTTAAAGGTGATAAATATTTATAAAGTAAAATACTTTGATTAAAAAAGTCTAAAATGTGTATATAGTTGGATTAAAATGGCAGCACGCATAAACAACAGATCCACATTGTTCAAAAAACACTAAAAACTCATATGCAGCGCCTATATCATGAAGGTAATTTGATTCAGAAGATAGTCTTTCAATGCATGATGAAAGTGATAACCATTCAACCTTATGACAGCATATCTCTGGAGTATCTTCAATATGAAATAAATAGATGGAGGCTTACCAGAAGGTAGTGGTATATACGCGGGTGTTTTAAATCCCAAACGGGCGGTTGCTCGCCGAATCAGTTGGAATCAGTGTGACAAATCCCGGAGGGACCTCTGATGCCAGTGGGGGACCTCTGATGCCAGTGGAGGATAATCCTGGGGGATCGCAATGTCTTTAAACTTGGGTGGATATTGGTGAGGAGGGATCCGACTTCTCTCGACCCACATCAAGGGAGGAATCCAATCCACAACGTGTATATCAGGGCAAGAGAAAAACATCCACAATCGTGTAATATCGTTTGGACAAGGGTTTATTAAGAATGAAGGATTAAAAATACTCACATATTCACAATAAAACAAGAGCTCTTAGAAAAGGCAGGAGAAAGAGGAAACCGACGCGTTTCGGCTCTACAGGCCGTCATCTGGGGTTTCAGACCCCAGATGATGGCCTGTAGAGCCGAAACGCGTCGTGGATTGGATTCCTCCCTTGATGTGGGTCGAGACAAGTCGGATCCCTCCTCACCAATATCCACCCAAGTTTAAAGACATCGCGATCCTCCAGGATTATCCTCCACTGGCATCAGAGGTCCCCCACTGGCATCAGAGGTCCCTCCGGGATTTGTCACACTGATTCCAACTGATTCGGCGAGCAACCGCCCGTCTGGGATTTAAAACACGCACGTATATACCACTACCTTCTGGTAAGCCTCCATCTATTTATTTCATATTGAAGATACTCCAGAGATATGCTGTCATAAGGTTGAACGGTTATCACTTTCATCATACATTGAAAGACTATCTTCTGAATCAAATTACCTTCATGATATAGGCGCTGCATATGAGTTTTTAATCCTCTTAAAGCCGAGGCAATCTTTATGCAGAGCAAGAATTATTTTTTTAAGATCCTCAGAGAGTTCTTTGTCATGAGGTGCCATGTTGAACTTCCAGTGACCAGTATGAAAGAATGAGAGAGATAACACCAAATTGAACACACCTGCTCCCCATTCACATCTAATTGGGCCCAATTAGGACATTTTAATTTAGGGGTGTACTCACTTTTATTGGCAGTGGTTTAGACATTACTGGCTGTGTGTTGAGTTATTTTGAGGGGACAGCAAATTTACACTGTTATACACGCTGTGCGCTCACTACTTTACATTGTAGCAAAGTGTCATTTCTTCAGTGTTGTCAAAAGATATAATAAAATATTTACAAAAATGTGAGATACTGAGATAATCGTATTATATATATATTTATATATTTTTTTTTTACCTGAAGCCTCCACAACAAGAAGAAGCTATTTTATACAAACCACCCCAGGTAAGTACAATATGCACACACCATTTGACATAGCTTTTAGTTTTGTTTGTTGGAATATAGTAGTTGAAATTAGAAAAAGTGCTGCCCACTTTAAAAGCAAAAACCTGACATTTTAAAGTAAGCTTATTTAACTGTTTGACTTCCAATGGTATATTGAACAAGTGAAGCTGTGTTTAGTTACTAGGTAGACGATGATGTATGGGATACCTAATATATATCAATGGGTTAAACCAACCTGGCTGCATTGCAGCTGTGAACTCTTGCTGTAGAAGGGGACCCCCTTAGTCTCTCTGCAGAATGCCTTTGGTGATCAGAGGTGAAGAGTAGAGGGTGAATGTATGCTCTGTTCTCCCTTCAGCAGCAGTGCAGATGTGATTACTATTGTTGTAAATATATGGATGATGATGACTAATAATTATTATTGTAATTATTAATATTATTGTGGAAACAGGAGTGCAGGTCTAAAAATCAAACTCCTTTAATCCAAATGAATCTCCACAGCAACTTGGTTCTCCAGAGAGATTAGCATTTATTGGATCCCAGAACAGGTGTGCAGACAGGGTAGTTATAATATTCATACAATGATCAGAAGCCTTCAGAGAACCAATTATCCTGTCATAACTCAAAAGAACATTCCGTAATATACACCTACCCTCCATTGACTGAAATGTAGAGCAATCTGATTGGTTGGTTTTACTATCAGCTTTGATTTTATGTGCGACAAATAATGCCTCTTGGCCAGGAACAGCTGCAGGCAGGCATTTTAATTGAAGTTAGTTGAAGCTGATCAAATATTTCCTGTATTGTTTAAGGCAAAATTGCATTCTTCTCTTTTGAAAAATGCTATTTCCCATAAACAGGTTTTTTTAATGCTGAAAAATCCCCCCTCGGCTTATACTCAAGTGAGTAACTGCAATGAAACTGAAGGCAGTGTGTGCTGTGCAGGAAGAGAAGAATATAATGCAGTTTTTTAAAAGGCTTTCTGTAATTCTAAATGTGTATATGTGTGTGTGTATGTATGTGTTTGTGTGTGCGTATATATGTGTGCGTGTCTGTGTTTATATGTTTGTGTATATATGTGTGTGTGTGCTTCTTTCTGCTGCCCCCCTGTGTGCTCTCCACCCCCCCTGTACTTTTTCCTGGCCCCGTGCTCTTTCATGGTCTCTCCCCTTGTCCCCACAGATCTACAGGGTCCCCCCTCCCCTCTCCTGCCAGCTGCTGCAGGGTATCTGTCAGGGTGAAGCCTTTTCTGTTTTTGAAATTTACCAGTAGCTGCTGCATTTCCCACCCTAGGCTTATACTCGAGTTAATAAGTCAATATTCGCAGTTTTTTTGTGGTAAAATTTGGTGCCTCGGCTTTTATTTGGGTCGGCTTATACTTGAGTATATACAGTACTGAATAAATACCTAAGACCACTTTCATGTCTAATTACCATCATTAGATGTTTCTTGTATTGTTTATGGCCAAAGTGCATTCCTTACTACGCCAAATAGTGGGCTGCTGGGTCACGAGAACCACAAAAAAAGGTGCATGCACCTTTTTAAAAACACGGTTGCAGGGAAACTGCATGGTCTTTATGACCAAGCGGTTTTCTCTGCGGTTCCCACACCCACGGGAACCAATGCAATTCCCGCACCAGCAACTGGGCCTAAGACCCCTTTCACATGGGCTGTCTGATCAGGTCCGCCTGTCAGTTTTTCAGGCAGACCTGATGAGACCTTGCACTCTCCCAATTGGAGCGGTGGATGTCAGCGCTAACATGTCCACTGACATCCGCCGCTATCCGATCTGATCCTGTCCACAAAATCCAGATGGATGGTGGTCCTATTTTTCATCCATCTGGCAGATTGGATAGTATTGTATGAAAACTGCCTGGTGGTTCATTTCCACCTGATTTCTCCATAGAGGAGAGTGGGACTGTGTCCGTCTCCGCCCTGCACAGTGAGCGGGGACAGACCTATCATCCGACTGCTCAGCAGGGATCGGCGGAGTGATCCCCCACTGAGCAAGTGGAATCCACCAAATGGAGGCGCCCTTGTGAAAGGGGCTTTAGGCACTGTTTGCACCTTATATTTTGAATAAGTTGGTTTTGTTTATATTTATTAATTGGTGAGCACTGCACTACATTGGGGTTACCCCCCTTTAAAGGGTAATCACTGTGCAGGCAGCTACACATTTAGGTTTATATCACACTATAGCATGGAGTTTGTATTTATTTTATTGATAGAGAAAGTGAGTCTTTGTGAACTATACCGCACTGCCCAACTTCTGGAATTTCTGAGCACTAAATGTGTAAATTGACACAGGCCAAACGGAAGTGAAGCATATTTTTTTGGCGTGGCACTGCAGCCTACTCCAAACTCTGAACAATTAATTGAAGCAGACACTGTAATATTCCTAAAAGAAATATATTTTATTTATAAGCTATTTGCAAATCCAGTGCATTTCAGGGGTTTTATCTTCACCGCTTCCACCAGGGCTTGGAAGAATGATAAAATGCAGCGCCTATAAAAAGAAGGGTATCCTCATACAGCATAAAGATATATAAAAACCAATTAGTCTGAATAAATAGTATATTCCTCTTGCCGTAAATCACATAATAATTCCCAGAGTGGAGTTAACTCTTGAAATCCACGACTTTTCCGGTAGTATATGCGCGGTGGATCAGATCCAGATCAGGGATTCTCTCTCTTGGATGTCCTGAAGCTTGAAGCCAGG
>BLSH010370155.1:975016-985021 GCA_018402905.1 Glandirana rugosa | reverse complement strand
TGCTAGGAGCCCCCCCCCCTCGACCGTTCCTGCTTCGCCTACTAAACTATAGAGACTGGGAATGTATACTGGCAGCTGCACGGGAGACACCCGACCTGAAGTATGAAAACGTTAAACTCATATTTTTCCCAGACTATTCACAAGAGGTGCAGCAGAGGTGCAGATTGTTCCGCAGGAGGACTAGAGAGAAAAACCTTTGTTTCAGTTTACTCTATCCCAGCAGACTGAGACTGGTAGATGGTGATCGAGCACGCTTCTTCGATACCCCAGAAGCGGCGGCTGTCGGGTTGGATACCCGCTAACAACGTTTTGTTCCATCCCCTAAGTGCTGCTGATGGATATGGCCACTATGTTTAAGATCCTATCACTTACCTACGGGACCTCTTTGCCTTGCATGTTCCGCCAAGACCTCTTGGGGCCCCTGGATTTCATCGAGCCAAGTTGATGGACATTGTTGTTATTTGCCTCTGACCCCCCTCTCTTTTCTATACATCCTGTTTCATCCATAAGGCTTAATGTCCACGGGATGCTTTTTCAACCTCTCCTGAACAATTTTTTTGACAGCTAGAAGCCAACGCTTAAAAACGGCCGTTTAGCCGCATTTTACATGCCGTGTTTAGCCGCATTTAGCCGTGTTCCCATCTAAACTCCTGTAAACGAAATGCTGCTAAACGTAAGTTACCTTGTTTAGCAGCATTTACAAGGTATTACAGGCATTTCAAATGGCTCTGAACTTCTGTCCAAACGCATTTTTTTGGGTTCCAAAAAAAGCTTCTGAACTCAACTGCCTAGAAACGAATATAAACAACCCTGTGTACATATACTTATAAGATAACAAAGAGGAGAGTTCAGGGGCAGCTGAAAAAAAACTCCCAACTGCTCCCAAACATCCGTTTACCAGCAGCAGTGTACATGGGGCCTAACAAATATACAAACTGATGTTTCCATTGTGGGAGCTCCAGGTGACGTATGAGGATATATCAAAGATTTTATCAATATCCAGGAGACCAGACGAGCCTTGGTTTCCCTACAGGAACTGACAGCCAGATGGATTATTCCCCCCATTGGACCACCCCCCCTTTTTTTTGTTCCATTTTTCCTGATTCCTAGACTGGTGTTTGGAACTGTTTAGGTCCCCTGTTTGAGACCTATGTAGCAAATTACTGGACTTAGTTGGATACTATTACCGGTTGGTAATTTTGTTTGGGTATAAGCCCTATCTTCGCTCCTCTTCGTTTTGGAGGGCTGAAAGATATGGACAGGGTAGGCATGCTGATGCCGGTTGGGGCTATGTTGTTTTATTGTTCTTAATTAACTTTATTACTGTGCTGATCTGTATGGATCATGCTGCTCAGGTGCTCTCATCTGTAATTGCATTCTCCTCCCAGTGCCATTTTGAGATGTTTTAGCTATGATTACCCATGATGTTTTTCCTTCACTGTATTATCTGGAACGTACGAGGACTCAATTCCTAATTTAACCAGTTGCCGACCGCCTCGCATACATTTACTGCCGCAAAGTGGCAGCTGCATGCAGATCGTCGTCTATAAACGGCACTCGTGTGTCCCCGACGTGGTCTCAATGATCGGGTTCCCTTCAGAACCAATCAATCAACAGGGCCAGGCCAATGATTTTTGGCCTGGACCTGCTGATCGATCTTGGTCAATGAAATGCCTCCTCTGCCTCTTTAATGTAAACTTAGGAGTCCTTTTCTGTTCCAGAGAGGGAGGGACCACATCTAAAACGTGAGTGCACCAACACTACACTAACACCAATACACATAGGCACACTTTTCACCCCCCTGATCGCCTCTGATCACCTCCTTAACCCCTTCCCTTCTGTCACCCCCTATTACTGTGTCATATAGTGCAGCGATCAGATCTTTCACTGATCTCTGTACTTGTGTCACTTGTGACACTAATCAGTGTTAGGGTAGGTAGTAGTAGGTACAGGTGCCCCCCTTACCCCCCAATAAAGGTTTTAACCCTTTGATTGCCCCCTGTCACCTGTGATCACCGTATAATTGTTCTTTTTTCATCAGGGCACTCTTCTTCAATCCCAATGCTTCAATCTGAATTCAGCTGAATACAGTTGATTTTTCAGCCCTTGATTTTAATTCACTGTTTTTTACCTAAGATTTCTACAGATCTATTGTGGACCAAAGCAATTTTTATGCTGGTCAATTCATCCCCGCTAATCCCCATTTGTCACTTGCCAGAGAATGGTAGAGAATGTAGAGAAAAAGGTGTCGATACCCCACCTGCTTCCCTAATTACCACCTTTGAGGAGCTATAAAGTAATTGTACCCAGGAAAAAAATATGGGTCCAAACCCAAACTTTTGCATAGTAGCCCACAGATATTGCCACTATCGAAGGCCTTATGGGCGTCCAACGATAGCAATGCTCTATCCCCCAGGTTGTCTGCCTGTGATTGTACATTGAGGAACAATCTGTGTAGATTGATAGCTGTTGACCTATCAGGTATAAAACCCAATTGGTCTGTAGGTATTATTGACTGTATTACCTTATTAAGTAGTAGTGCTAGGACTTTTGCGAGAATTTTAATATCTGTCTGTAAAAGAGAAATAGGCCTATAAGAGCCTGGATACAAAGGATCCTTCCCTGGTTTAAGCAGTAACACAATGTTCGCCTGCGTCATGGAATCAGGAAGGCCTTGTGATTCCCTAGCTGCATTAAGTGTTTTAAGTAACTGCAGGAGTATGTTATCCCCTTATTGTTTGTATACCTCATTCGGGATGCCCATCAGTCCCTGGGGCTTTACAGTTGGGAAAGGAGTTAACCGCTAGGTGAATCTCCTCAATGGTTATGGGGGAGTCTAGTGTGAGGCTTTGTTCGGCTGATAAGCAAGGCAGTTCATTCCCTTGCAGGAATTCCTGCAACTCAGCTAATGAATAGCCTTGCTTGGAGTTATAAAGGTCTGAGTAAATGTTCCTGCATAATATCATGTGGGGTATTTACCACCTTACCCACTTTAGTGTGCAAGGCCCCTATGGATGGAGATGTCTGTTGCGCCTGCACTATTTTTGCTGATAGCCTCCCAGTCTGCTCTCCCTCTTAATAGGCCAATCTATGGAAGGAGCGTTTCTTATCTGCCTTGGACAAGTCCAGGCGGTTAACTGCATCTTGTGCTGCTATCCAGGCTTCTCTATTGGTCTCCGATGAGTTGGAGATATACTCTGCCTCTAAGCATTTTACCAGCTGAGCTGCCTGTTCCCTCTGTGCATTGGTATTCTGTTAAATTGTATTAATCTCATTGACAAATATGCCCCTCAAAAATGCTTTAAATGCATCCCATACAGTACATTGATCCATGTGATTCTCATGTCCCTGCCAGTACCCCAATATCTCATTTGTTATTTTCTCATGAGAGGCAATTAGGTTCAACCAGAAGGCATTTAGCTTCCATGGGGCTCTCAGTAGCGTATTGTTGGGTTTGGCATTCAAGTAGACTATGAGCGGGGAATGGTCCGAGATGCCTCTAATCATATATATCAGGGGTAGGCAAAAACGGCCCTCCAACTGTGGGGAAACTACAAATCCCATCATGCCTCTGCCTCTAGGAGTCATGCCTGTGATTTTCAGGGTCTTTCAATGCCTCATGGGACTATTAGTTTCACCACAGCTGGAGGGCCGAGGTTGCCTACCCCTGATATATTGCATATTTTATATAAGTGGAGATATTGAAGGTGTACACTAACATAAATCAATCATTGAAAGAGATAGATAAGTCTTGGAAAAACACGAGAATTGTTTTTGACTCGGATTGTGGAGTTGCCAGGGGTATATCCAATCTACTTCTTCTAGAAATTTTAGTAAGGCAAACCTAGTGCGGTGAGGCCCCCCTGTGGGGGGAGGATGTTTATCAAGTACAGGATCTATCACACCATTAAGGTCCCCCACTAAAATCAAAGGAACGTTTGGGCAGCCCAGCTGGTAGGACAGTAGGTCTCTTAATACAGCAGCGTTAAATGGAGGGGTTACTTAAACAAGAGCAAGGATACATGTTACCTGGAAAATCTTACACAATAGCAACACATACCTTCCCTCCGAGTCAATCACCTTGTCAATGAGGTGAAAGTCTAGGGCCCGGTGTATCAAGACACTCACCCCCCTAGTATAGGAGGTGTTGAATGATACGCCCATCCCACCCATGCATATTGTATACATGACAGAGTTTCAGGTGTCAAGAGGGTTTCCTGTAATGCACACACTGCAGGGAGGTATTTCCGAAGAGCAGTGGACACCATTGTGCTTTTAAGGGGATCATTAATGCCTCTTATGTTCCAGGAGACTATAGGAACGGTAGCCATCTTGAGTCTGTATGGCAATATTGGTCCTGTAGGCAACCAACCCCCCTCCAGGTCCCATAAGTCAGCCTCAGGGAAAATAGAACACTTTCCAGGCAAAAGGATCATCTGGCTTTGCAGAAGCAAGGACACAAGGTAGCATCCGAGGCCCGGGATCCAGTCTCAAATCACATCTATGGATACATGTAAGGGTATGTGGTTCACCAAAATTGGAACAGCAGCAAGAGTTAGTTGAGGATTAAAGTACGGTACGTAGATTTTTGACAACATCGTCATTCCTGCTGGCATAGAAGGGGCTCCACCCAAGAAGAACGGACCCCAAGGGTGTGCAAAGTGACAACTCAGTGTCCCATCCCCGTATGAGCTTGTAAGGCACTGAACAACGAAAAATAACAAATGGAGCACTTGGGTATGTAATAACACCCACTTTGGTCTCTGCAAAACGGAGCAGGTATAAACAATCAAAGCTGTGAATAAGCTGTAATCCAACAGTTGCCTAATCGCACAAGGTTGATCCGCTCTCAGTTCAATTGGGATATTTTTCTCCCAAACGCATATGCAGACAGGCAAGTGACATTACAACTGCGCCACATATTGCACATTATGCAGGTATAGATGTCTCTCCACCTTTTTGATCTACCCTCCTCTGCTGCAGGTCGTCTAGATTGACGGATCACTTGCTCATTGGCATGTAGCTAGTCAGAGGCCTCCGCCGCTGTGTCAAAGGAATGGGCTTGGCCCCTTGGGAGTATCCAAAGTCTAGCTGGGTACAACATGGCATAATTGGCTTGAAGATGATGAAGCCTTTTCTTGACTTCCCTGAATTTCGCTCTGCAGCATTGCACTTCTGCCTAGAAGTCGGGGTAGAAGGAAATCTGAACCACGTTTAACTGTATATTACGTTTTTCCCTGGCCATAATCTCCTTATCTTTGAAATTGAGAAGTTTGGCCAGAATGGTGCGTGGAGGGTGACCTGGCGGAAGAGGTCTAGGGGGCACTCTATGCGCCCATTCCACTGAATAGAAGTGGGTAAACACAATATGTCGACCAGCCAGTTTTCCATGAACTCTGTGGGGTCCCTTCCCTCTGTCTTCTCTGGAAGCCCCGCAATATGGACATGGTTCCTTCTAAGGCGGTTCTCAATATCCTCATTTTTAATTTAATTTGCTCGTGCGACTCTAGCTGTAACTTGCCTGTCCCTGATTATGGGCACCATCTTGTCTTCCAGGTCACTAACACAGCCCTCTACTGTTGTGGTTCGCTCCCTGATTTTTTGTAAATCCTGATGGATTGGTCCCATCTCCTCCTTTAATCTGCCAAAATGATCTTGCAGTGTATGAACAGAAGCTGTGCATTTATGACCCAATCTTAGTATTTCTGCCAGAGTCGGTTGTTCAGCATTACTCTCCCCTTCCCCCTCCTCCGCCTCAGTAAGGGTCTGCTCTGTTGTGTCCATAAGGCCTTGCATGGATGGCTCCCCCTCCCTCCCAGGATGAAAGATATCAGGAGTAGCATCATAGTCCACAGCCGAGGATCGCTCTGCCATGCCATTCAGCTTCTGGGTGTAATACACCATATACCGGGGCAGCTCTTTCTCCTGCTGTTTGGGAAGTTTCTGCTGGGACTTACCAGTGTCTTTAAGCTTTTCCCCTCATGCACGCTGTGCCGCCACGGTGCCATCTTGGAAGCCTGGCTGCATCCCTTCCTCCTTCTGATGCTTGCGGGTCAACATGCTGCACTTGTCCTGGCTTGTTTTGTAGCTAGTGCCCCCAGGTGTGATTAGAGCGGGTCCGGTGCAAAAACGGGCCGTTAAATCGATTGCGAGAAGGGTGAGTGCAGGATCGTCCTCTCACATGCCGCTCCTGGCCAGGCCCCCCCGGTATCAACTTAAAATGTTGAATTTTCCTTCAATTTTAGATCCTCAAATTTAACTCTTCATTGCTCTATTCAAATGAAAGTATGTATTTAGACTGTAGATACACTTTAACACAGAAAACAAACCACAGATTATATTTATTGTACCAAGTTTCAACAGCCATGAATGTCACCAGCTATGGCTGTAGTTTGTGAAAATCATACATTTATTGGTTAAATTTATTCTAATTTTCCCTCTTTTTTCCACTTCATACTGCTTTCAATCCCTGAAGAGGATGCATATACAAAGACTGGTATGTAAAATATTAGAGATGATTTAGAGAATGTTAATGTTATTCACAAGGCAGAGAGAGCCTAACTCAGATTTCTTATATTGTTCTGATTCTGGTGACTGAATTTTTTTTGGAATATGCTGAGATCGTTCATGTCGGGAGGTACTCTGGCTCTTGCTTGTATAGAAAGCTGTTTTGTTGTGTTGTTTATTATGTACTCATCAAAAGCTGATGATGCAACTGACAGTTTAACAGTAGTGACTAAGTCCAAATGTTAGACAGATATGCTGACTCACAAAATAAATCAAAATACATTAAAATGCTGTGTGCAGAACCAAAATTGTACACACACATTTGTGATTAAATACATTTGATTAAATTAAATTAAAAACAACAGTAATTTAATATATATGTCAAATATATAAGCCGAACTCCTGCTGCCTCTTGAACACCACTTTAGTGATGTGTGCAATCATTTAATAAAGTGATTGTTCACAAAAGTTCATCTGGATATTCAGGATCAGTGCAGATCCTATTTACCGTATGATCAAGGTGGTCTAGTTTAAGTGAACCATACAGGGAAGAGAGTCGCAATGAATGTGTGCCAATGTACAAAAGAAATTGGAATGAACAATCACGAAATTATCCCACATATAGGCAGGACTGGACTGGGACAAAGATTTGGCCCTGGACTTCATCCAGACCAGCCCAGGGCACAGCACATCAGGTTACAGGGCATATCAGGGCACAGTGCACTACAGGGCACAGCACATAAGGGCACAGGGCACTACATGGTACAGCGCACACCAGGGTACAGCGCACATCAGGGCACAACACATCAGGGTACAGCGTACATCAGGGCACATCACATCAGGGTACAGCGCACATCAGGGCACAGCACATCAGGGTACAGCGCACAGCACATCAGGCTACAGGGCACAACACATCAGGGCACAGAGCACAGCACATCAGGGTACAGGGCACAGCACATCAGGGCACAGCACATCAGGGTACAGGGCACATCACATCAGGGTACAGCACATTAGAATACATCACATCAGGGTACAGCACATCAGAATACAGGGAACAGCACATCAGGGTACACTGCACATCACATCAGGGTACAGGGCACATCACATCAGGGTACAGCACATCAGAATACAGGGAACAGCACATCAGGGTACATCAGGC
This sequence comes from Glandirana rugosa, assembly GCA_018402905.1. Classification (NCBI taxonomy): domain Eukaryota; kingdom Metazoa; phylum Chordata; class Amphibia; order Anura; family Ranidae; genus Glandirana; species Glandirana rugosa. The sequence goes on along the minus strand of BLSH010370155.1, from coordinate 977,355 downwards.
ACATGGGGCACATCAGGGCACATGGGGCACATCAGGCACATCGGGGCACATGGGACATATTAGGCGCATCAGGGCACATGGGGCACAAAAAAGGCAGGGGAAAAAGTTTCCCAAACAAAAGAGTTCTATGACTCAAAAGAGGCGTGGGGGAAACCACAGTATAGTGAAAAATAGAGCTTTATTAAAAAAATATGTCAATTAGAAAAATACATGACAACAGTGAGTGTGGAAATAATGAATTTAAAATGGCAACGTTGTCCATAAAATCACCACCCCATACTGCCTAATCAACATCTAATAGCAACAGACAGGCATAATTAATGATTAGTGTTGAGCGAACCCGAACTGACAAAAAAAGTCCGGGTTCGGGTCCGGGGTTCTGGTATTTTACTCCACGTGTTGAAAAGCTGCCAAGGGCAGCCAATCAACAAGTGTTTCACTGGTTTTCCCTAGAAGCCATCACAGCCATGCCTACTAATGGCATGGCTGTGATTGGCCAGTGCACCATGTGACCCAGCCTCTATGTGGGGCTGGAGTCACCGTGCTGCATGTCATATGCTCTCAGGTTAGTGTAGGGAGAGGATGCTGCTGGCTCTGTTAGGGACAGATTGCAGAACATCTCATCCTGCATTACTGAACGATCTGATTGTGGACTAGGGAGAGATACTAGTACTACTGCTTTGAGGGAGGGAGAGATACTAGTACTGGTGCTTTGAGAGACAGATTGCAGACCTCATCCTGCTGCACATTATAGCTGGTTTTGATCACTTGGGCATTAAACGCCCTATGTGCCACGCATCCCAGGATATCAATATTTGACAAGAAGATTATCCCTCAAATGAATTGGGATTTTCAGGGCACAGATAATGAATTCAAAATGAATATATAAAAAATATATTTTTTATTACAATATTTCAGCGTAAAAAAGCAGACAAGTCAAAAACGACAAATAACAGAATCATAAAAGATCATAAATACTTAATACTTATAATCAAAGCAGGAGTGAATTTTTGTGAAAAAAAAACAAACAGCAACAGTTTACTGTCTTATAATTTGCATGATTCTTGCCAAGTAGCTCAGTAAGCCCATCCTGCTGCACAGAACGATCTGATTGTGGACTAGGGAGAGATACTAGTACTGGTGCTTTGAGGGATGGAGAAATACTAGTACTGGTGCTTTGAGGGATGGAGAAATACTAGTACTGGTGCTTTGAGAGACAGATTTCACACCTCATCCTGCTGCACAGAACAATCTGATTGGACTAGGGAGAAATACTAGTACTGGTGCTTTGAGAGACAGATTGCAGACCTCATCCTGCTGCACAGAACGATCTGATTGTGGACTAGGGAGAGATACTAGTACTGGTGCTTTGAGGGAGGGAGAGATACTAGTGCTGGTGCTTTGAGGGAGGGAGAGATACTAGTACTGCTGCTTTGAGAGACAGATTTCACACCTCATCCTGCTGCACAGAACGATCTGACTGGACTAGGTAGAGTCTGTTGCTTTAAGGGAAAGATTATTCTTCTAAAATCATCTCCAAGTTGTACAGGGAAAGGTTGCAGCTGTTGCTTTAAGGGAAAGATTAGTGTTCTAAAATCATCATCAAAGTGTGTGTGAAAACCCCTATATCAGCCACAGGGAAGCCATATTAGTGTTTTAAAATCCTCTTCAAATTGTGTGTTTTAACCACTTCAGCCCCGGAAGGATTTCCAGCTTTAGGACCGGAGCCCTTTTTGCGATTCGGCGCTGCGTCGCTTTAACTGACAATTGCGCGGTCGTGCGACGTTGTACCCAAACGAAATTTGCGTCCTTTTTTCCCCACAAATAGAGCTTTCTTTTGGTGGTATTTGATCACTTTTTTTACAAAAAAATATAAAAAAAAAACCTAAACATAAAATCCTTTTTCATTCTTTAAACCCAAAAAAACGTTTTAACAGCGAGAAGAAAACAAATATCGCCGCTAGTCTTTACTGCGTCGCCACTAGTTTATGGTGGTTTTCTTTCGAGATAAACACCCCTTTTTTCCTGCGTTTAAAGCAAACCCATGTTGCAGCGTGCTGGCGCGTTAACAGTCAATTTCGCTGCGTCGCGGCTTAGCGTTTTTCCCGAGGCCAGGATTTCGACCTTTAGGAAGGCCCCGACTTCACCAATTTTGTGTGTTAAACTTCTCCTAAAATTTTGTGATTATACCGAAGGGACACCGACTATATCCCCAAAAGTGTGTGTGAAACTACTACTAAAATCTTGTGATTAGAAAGGGAATTTCGTTGTCGACGTTGGAAAGGGACATGTTGAACCTCTACTAAAATCTTCTTATTAGAAAGGGAATTTCGTTGTCT
>BLSH010370155.1:936203-948556 GCA_018402905.1 Glandirana rugosa | reverse complement strand
AAAAAAAAAAAAAAAAAAAAAAAAAAAAAAAATGTAATTGGAACAACAGACTGATACCTAAATACAAATAGGGTTCGTACAAACTTCGGTAAATGACAACTGACAGAGTGTTGGAGACAACTATCAAATAAGGTTAGTAGTTGGTGGGAAAGTCATTTTATTATGAAAGATTCTAATCAAAACTTGAAGGGGGATCAATCAAACTCCAGTACAGGGGCACAAGAACTAAAACCAAAGTATAACTTTTCTGACGGGAGGACTTGGAATAAATGGGGGAACTCCATAAATTTCCAAAGCTAGTACAGAGGGGAGAGGGAAGAAAGGAGGTCTGACATGTATAAAAAAAAAAAAAAAAAAAAAAAAAATTAAAAAAAAAAAAAAAAAAAAAAAAAAAAAAAATGTAATTGGAACAACAGACTGATACCTAAATACAAATAGGGTTCGTACAAACTTCGGTAAATGACAACTGACAGAGTGTTGGAGACAACTATCAAATAAGGTTAGTAGTTGGTGGGAAAGTCATTTTATTATGAAAGATTCTAATCAAAACTTGAAGGGGGATCAATCAAACTCCAGTACAGGGGCACAAGAACTAAAACCAAAGTATAACTTTTCTGACGGGAGGACTTGGAATAAATGGGGGAACTCCATAAAAAAAAAAAAAAAAAAAAAAAAAAAATTAAAAAAAAAAAAAAAAAAAAATAAATAAATAAATAAATAAAAAGGGGCAGACTCGATGGACTACTCAGTCTTTTTCTGCCGTCACTTTTCTATGTTTCTATTGATTGCACAAAAGTATAGGGAAGTCTAAGGGATCCACATAAGTGGTCCATAGTGGACTTGGTGTTGATTTATTCACTTTAAGGTCATCACAGAGGACAAGGGGGCACTCTTTATGTCTGGAGGAAAAGAGATTTAGGGGTTGATTTATTAAAACTGGAGCACTCAGAAACTGGTGTAGCTGTGCATGGTAGCCAATCAGCTTCTAATTTCAGATTGTTCAATTAGTCTTTTACAATAGAACCTGGAAGCTGATTGGTTTCTATGCAAAACTGAACCAGATTTTTCACTCTCCAGTTTTAGTAAATTACCCCCTTAATCTCCAAATATGGAAAGGCTTAATCACAGTAAGAGCTGTGAAAATGTGGAACAGACTCCATCAAGAGCTGGTTCTATCGAGCTCAGTATATTGATTTAAAAAAGGCCTGTATTCTTTCCTAAATGTACATAATATAACTGGATACTAACATTTATAGGTAACGTTGATCCAGGGAATATGCTATTGCTTCTTGGGGAATCAGGAAGCATTGTGTCCTGAGCCCACCCAGTTGTGTGACAATAGCGAATTAATATTCGCTATTGTCTTCCTGATTCTCCTCCCAGCCAATCAGGAAGCGGGTCTTAAGTCCCGATTGACCGAGAGGAGAAGCGACCGTATTGACCGCTCAGGGGGAAGCCATCGAGGAGGAGGAGATGCAGGAAGGAGCCGAAGCTGCCCGCGACCTAGATGGGGTACGTGTGGGGCTGGTGGGCAGATGAGTGGGGGGGGGGGGGAGCAATCAATGAAACAGTTTGGATCCCAACCTTCATTCAAGTTTTCTATTCCTAGACACACATCTACCTCACTCCTGTCATTCCTGTCTGTGATTGTCTGAATTTCTTGCAACAATGCAGTTGGTATTGTGATACTCTTTTATTTGCACAACAGTTTAATTTTATGGACAAGCATACAGGGTATGCCCCCTTCTTCTCAGGTCCTAGCAGTACTGATACATCTGGCATTAGCTAAATGTTAAAAACCACAATCTGTAAAAACTGAAGAAAAAAAAGCAGGCAACCCTATTTAAAGGGGAAAAAGCTAGTCAGATGCAACTGCTGTTCAAGCATTGTCAAAATACAGATTAGGCCATCTGTTCTGTATAGTGTGGATGGAGGAATCTGTTAGATTTTTTTCAATCGGCCTGCAGGCTGAATGAAAAGGTCTATCAGTGTATGTTCAGATAAAAGTTTCTCCTGAAAGTTTAACTGTAACATGTAAAAATAATACAGCTTGCTAGAGAACCTGACTAGGAACACCCCCTGTGTGTGTGTGTAAAGTTGTGAGTTTCTGAATCTGTTCATTTGATAGCTCATTGTATCTTTCAATCAAGCCAATTGTCTGGTTGTGGGTGATAAAAGGGTATGGCCCAATCAGTACACTTCAGAATCTTTGGCACATTGTTGATAATTTCCTGTGCTCTATCCTCTAAAGAGGAGTTATGGAGATGAAGTATGGTTTTTATTGTGCCCTGGCATACACTTTAAACATTACAAAGCAAATCCAGATAAATTTGACTAACTGCTCATCGTTCTACCATGTACTAGATAAAAAAAACTCTTCACATATATAAATAACACACATTTTTTTATCCTACAGCTTCAGATACAGCAGTAAATACTAGATATACCACTGGTAAATATTGTGTATAAGAATGTTGATACTGGAGTCTGAATAGGCAAATTGTCTATAAACGTGAATCAAGCACGCTTGTTGAGTTACACAGTCTGTTTAGTCTGGAGACACCCTCCTTCCTCTGCTGGTAGAGAACATGTGCCAGATTTTCTGCTTTTTACACACTTAAAGACCTAGATTTTCTTCACTTTGGCCAAGGCTTTGCTTACCACTATGCCATGAATGTTTAGGAATTTTTTTTCCCAATGTTTAAATACCCTTAGGCTTCCTGAAGTGCTGCACTTCCGTATTATCTTGCCATGGCTGGTATGTGATATCCTCCTACCTATTGGCTCCAGGGATATACAGCATCTCACAAAAGTGAGTACACCCCTCACATTTTTGTAAATGTTTTATTATATCTTTTCATGTGACAACACTGTTTGCTGTCCCCTCAGAATAACTCAACACACACAGCCATTAATGTATAAACTGCTGGTAACAAAAGTGAGTACACCCCTAAGTGAAAATGTCCAAATTGGGCCCAAAGGGTCAATATTTTGTGTGGCCTCCATTATTTTCCAGCTATGCCTTAACCCTCTTGGGCATGGAGTTCACCAGAGTTTCACAGGTTGTCACTGGAGTCCTCTTCCACTCTTCCATGATGACATCACAGAGCTGGTGGATGTTAGAGACCTTGTGCTCGTCCACCTTCCATTTGAGGATGCCCCACAAATGCTCAATAGGGTTTAGGTCTGGAGACATGCTTGGCCAGTCCATCACCTTTACCCTTCGCTTCTTTAGCAAGACAGTGGTCGTGTTGGAGGTATGTTTGGAGTAATTATCATGCTGGAATACTGCCCTGTGGACCAGTCTCTGAAGGGAGGGGATCATACTCTGCTTCAGTATGTCACAGTACATGTTGGCATTCATAGTTCCCTCAATGAACTGTAGCTCCCAAGTGCTGGCAGCACTCATGCAGCCCCAGACCATAACACTCCCTTCACCATGCTTGATTGTAGGCAAGACACACTTGTCTTTGTACTCCTCACCTGGTTGCAGCCACACATGGTTAACACCATCTGAACCAAATCAGTTTATCTTGGTCTCATCAGACCATAAGACATGGTTCCAGTAATCCATGCCCTTAGTCTGCTTGTCTTCAGCAAACTGCTTTCTTGGGCACCATCTTTAGATGGGACAACAGCCATGTAGACCATTTTAATGCAGTGTGCGGTGTATGATCTGAGCACTGACAGGCTGATCCCCCACCCCTTCAACCTCTGCAGCAATGCTAGCAGCACTCATACTTCTATTTCCCAAAGACAACCTCTGGATATGACGCTGAGAACTTGCACTCAACCTCTTTGGTCGACCATGGCGAGGTCTGTTCTGAGAGGAATCTGTCCTGTTAAACTGCTGTATGGTCTTGGCCACCATGCTGCAGCTCAGTTTCAGGGTCTTGGCAAACTTCTTATAGCCTAGGCAATCTTTATGTAGAGCAATAATTCTTTTTTTCTCAGAGCGTTCTTTGCTATGAGGTGCCATGTTGAACTTCCAGTGTCCAGTATGAGAGAGTGAGAGCAATAACACCAAATCGGAGAGGGAAAATGGCTAATTGGGCCCAATTTGGACATTTTCACTTGGGGTGTACTCCCTTTTGTTGCCAGCAGTTTAGAAATTAATGGCTGTGTTGAGTTATTTTGAAGAGACAGCAAATTTACACTGTTATACAAGCTATACACTCACTACTTTAAAAAAAAAGAAACCACAGGGAGGATTCCAGGCACACAATTGAAACAGGGGGATTCACGTGGATGGTAAGTGTAAGCTGGGGAGACCCCTGTACACAGGGGTAATAATGACACTTCTTATGCCGCAGCACTCTAACTCAAAGGACCAGTTTGGGAAACCCCAACGCAATACAATAAGAGTGCGCTGGAACAATGAGAAGTATATGGGAGCCATCAGAAATCGGTAAAAAGTCAATGTCTTGATATGACCTGAGGAAGGGATAACCCGAAACATGTAGTCACGGTCAAGCCTGTGTCCAGACTCCAGCTTCTCTCCAACCAAAGTTCCTCTCTCTGGAGCTCGCTTCCCCAGCTCAGATCTGCCTCTCCTTCCGATTGGCTCTGATACCGGGTGATGCAACTAGTCACGTGATCCCTACCCTGGGGCCCCGGAAGTGGAGCGGTGGACAGTGTCCCAGCTTCGGATGCCAGCATCCCAGCATCGGATTTGTTTCCTGGTGTTATTGTCGGTCCTCCCATTGGCTGGTCCTCTGTGACCCTGGGACTAGTGTCCCACTACCATCCGAGCTAGAGGTTCTACCACCGATGTGCACACAGTGGCTGCCTCACTCTCTCCCAGTGCTTTGCAACATCCACTGGAGATACACTGACCACAGGAACGGGGTACAACACCCAATCCATCCACTTCAGCAGGGATGCCAGCGATTGAGCTCTTGTGAGTTCCTAGATTCTCTTATTCAAGTTTACTGTTGTTTTTGTTTGTTACATACCAGGTTGAGCTCATTCTACTATGAACTGTGTTTGAGGCTCTTCCATTTTAATAAACTGACTTTTTACCGATTTTTGACGGCTCCCATATATTTCTCATTGTTCCAGCACACTCTTATTGTATTGCACTCACTAATTTACATTTTAGCAAAGTGTCATTTCTTCAGTGTTGTCACATGAAAATATATAATAAAATATTTAGAAAAATGTGAGGGGTGTACTCACTTTTTTGAGATACTGTATGTGTCATCAATGTCAGGAGTCAACGGGCACCCTCCGTGCCATGCCGAGTGCACCTTGCTTTTTCCACACCGCACAGGCGCAAGATTGGGAGGTGCATGCTGGGTAGCCAGTTGCACCATATCCCGGAAGAAAGAATGATCAGGTTTCAGATGCCCACACTGATGATGGATGCTTACAGGATCAAGAGAAGACAGTGAGTCACATTGCATTTACAAGGAACATAAACGATTGCATATGCAGCTTATGCCAATTTGCACAGCATAAGCTGCAACTATCACGGGGGAGCAAAAAATTGACTGGAGCTCTGCTTAAGGTAGATCGGAACACCTTAAATGCAGATTCTTTAAATTACATGAGAAGGGAACTCTCGCCAGGGTGACAGTCCCAACATATAACCACTTGCTACCCAAGCCAAATCTGACACTTCTTACATGCATGTAAAAATTTTGCATTGTATTTTACTAGATAGTTAATTAAAACCCTCAAACAGTATATATTTTCTGAAAACAAAGGCCCTGGATAAAACGTTGTTGCAAATTTTTTTTTCATATAATATTTGCACAGCGGTTTTTCAAACACATTTTTTTTTTGAACAAATACACTTTAATACATTTTAGTGCACACAAACACAATATAATATCCAATTGTTTGGTATAAAATATGATGTTACAGTAAGGTCTGATGCTAGAACTATTGCTCTTACTCTGATAATCATGGGAATACCTCATGTGTGGTGCAATCACAATTTACATATTTGTGTGGGACCTACGTATGTGTTCACATTTGCACATGAGCATGGCATCCGTGTGAACCCAGGCTCGCCAAGAGAATGGGAGAGCACAAGAGGGCTGTGGGAGGTAAAGGGGAGCATCTTCTGTTGCATGTAAAAGTGATCTAGTGGCTGTATAGCTGCTCAGATCACTTTTACATTATACAGCATCGCCAGCAATAAAAGAAGATACCAGGGTTATGACTGCAGCTGCAGCCATGACCCTGGTAGAGCCACAAAAAACCCAAAGATGTACCGGTACATCCATTTGCAGGAAGTGGTTAAAATATCAAGGCCAACACTATTTGACAAGCTCTAGCCTAAAACATAAATCTTTTTATCTCTTGGAAACCAAACAAACTCATTATAACACTTATCACAAGCAAGCTAATTGGAATGTTCAGCCTGTCTAGATTTAGCTGCTTATCCAACCATTACCCAGTATTCACCCTGCACTTTCAGGGAAGTTAAAAACTTCTCCAGTAGTAAATGCAGTGCAAATGCCTGTTAATGTAAATGATGATTTAAGGGTTAAAATTCTAATTTTCATGACATCAAAAGTGCAGGAATGTGTGTTGTCAGCAATCAGGAGCATGCACAGTCTGTCCTCCATAGGAAGTAGTGGTAAATGCCCAAATGAATTGGAATCAGTAGTCATTAGAACTGCAGTATAAAAAATAAAGGATGAGGTTTCGGTTCACCACTACCATGGGTTAGAATCCTGTAGTTTTGGGATTCACAGCCCAAGTAATTTATGTGCAGATCTAAATGCCTTTGAATTATGGCCAGCAGACTTAGAAGACATAAAAAGAGGGGTTTGGTTAAGCCAGCTCCCATACTATGAAAGGAGGGAGGGGGCACAGAACAGTGCTGTAGAGAAAATATATGGAAAGCTGACAAACTACAGTACATTGAGAGATTAGAGTTAGTTCAAAATAATTGTACTTTAATTCTGAATAATAGCTCCTTGGGCAATCAACCTCTTTGCAGTTTTTGTTTTCATTCTTATTATTGGGGGATTTTTTAGTATTTCATCCTATTCTGTGGCTGATTTGAGGTCATTGGTCATTTCTAGCATCTGCCCTGTCCATGGAAACTTATTTCTTAACTTTTTTTTTTTTGCTGCAAGGCATCCTATTAAAAAAACATGCTTTTGTATTGGAGGTGATGTTATGGGGTTTTCCTTTCTTTGTCTTTTTTTAAATTATTCGTTTATGTTGGTAGGGCCTTTATTTAAGTTTGAGGTACTTAAAGTGGAGTATTAATTTGTTGTTTACTGTTATTTTGGAGATGCCCTTTGTTTAAAGCACCCCAATGCATTGTTTGAAAGGAAAAAAAACAAAGTGCAAGAACAATGCACAACTAAACCACCTCACATTATATCACTCACATTCACTGTACCCCTCCTCTTACCCCCACAGCTAAAATAAAAAATGGCATACACCAGTTAGGCCTACTGTCCTTTATGAAAACTGTCTTGCTGATGGTCAGTTTACACTGCTGAATCCTCTGTCAACACCCCCAAAAATGAAAAGGCAGCAGCTACAAACATAGCTGCTGACTTTTACTATTAGGGCACTTACCTGTCCAGGTATCCAGCAATGTCCTCACCCAAGCCTATACTTGAATCGGCTCTTGAGTGCTGGCACCTCCAGCTTGGCTAAGGGACAGCTGATTTCCAACTGTGCATGCGCCAATCGCACTACACTTTGGAAATGGGCAGGCTACGGGGGGAAGGAGGAGGGGGCCGAACTTCCGCCTCACTTTGCCAGTGCGAAGTGAGCTGGAAGTGGAAACGGGAACCTGTCAAAACCAGGTTCCTGCTCCCCCCAAAAGGTGCCAAATGAGGCAGCAGAGGGGGGGGGGGGGTGGGGAGGCAGACGAGCGGAGCTTCCCCTTTTGGGTGGAGCTCCACTTTAATTCTTAGGCCTCATACACACGGGTGTATGTTAAAAAATAAGCAAAACGTCGGGCCCGACGTCAGGGAAAAAATCCGTGTTTTTTTCGGCTTTTGCATCGGCGTTAATGAGCGTTATTGAGCGTCGGCGTCAATAGGCGTTTTTAAAAGAAAAAAAATCCTCTGCTATTTTTCAACCTAAAAACATCGGCGTTAAAAAAGGTGGGCGTTAGTGAGCGTTTTGCGGCGTTGGCGGCAAAAACGCCAAAACATTACAGCCTCAGAACGCGCTGGCTGTGGGTTCTAGTTTCAGCTCACTAATGCCAACACCCTCTACAGCTCAAAAACGTTGGAGTTTTTATGGGGCCATTGACTAACATGGAGAGCTGCAAAAAACGTTGGCATCAAAAAACATCCGTGTGTGAGAGGTCTTATAGTAAAAATCCATCCTATGCTTTTTGTATCTAATAAATTTGGGCTTTGTCTTGCTCATTATAATCATCCTGCTGCTGACCAGTTTTACATTACTGCATCATCTTTGGCCTCTTAATTTGTGTAGTAAAACACCTACCTGAACCTTTTTCATTAGTGCATTTTGGCCAATTCAACCTCATTAAAAATGTCCTGCTGCCGGGCAATTTTACACTACCATATCATACGCTGTCTCTTAATTCATGTAGTAAAATAGCGGGTTGTACATTTTGCTTTTGTACATTTTGCCCAATTTTCTTTCAATAAAAATATCCTGCTGCTGTCAAGTTTTACATTGCTGTATAATCTGTGGTTTCTAATTGTTCATAAAAGCTTAATAGAAATTGGCCCGAGGCAGGACAATTTTGAATCAGTGAAAACATGGACAGCCACAGCAAACTACTGGCCATGTTCTATATGTTTACCACAGCACACTGTAAAAAATACTGTGCTGAGTCTACTCAAAAAAATTGAGGCAACTATTTGCATCAGCTTTTTAAGTACTGTCAACTAAACTTATTTTTGTCTGATTCATAAGACTTTTCATGTTTTCAGCTTTGTTGTTTTAAGTAAAGCCAACTCAATTTTTTTCAATTTATAGACCATAGTGTTTTAAGTTAGGAAGAGAAGACACAGTGGGGTTGATTTACTAAAGTTGGAGAGTGCAAAAACCGGTGCAGCTGTGCATGGTAGCCAATCAGCTTCTAACTTCAGCTTGTTCAATCAAGCTTTGACAATAAAACATTGAAGCTGATTGATTTCTGTGTGGAGCTGCACCACATTTTGCACTTTTAGGCCTCATACACACGGACGTTTTTTGACGCCTGCGTTTTCTGGTGTTTTTTTGCAGCTCTCCATGTTAGTCAATGGCCCCATAAAAACGTCTGCGTTTTTGAGCTGTAGATGACGTCGGCGTTAGTGAGCTGAAACTAGAACCCACGGCCAGTGCGTTCTGAGGCTGTAACGTTTTGGAATTTTTTGACGCTGACGCCACAATATGCCAACAAACGCCACCTAATATTATACCGGCGTTTTCCGGCGTTTTTTGACGCTGACGTTTTTAGGTTGAAAAATAGCAGAGGGATGATTTTTTTAAAAAAACGCCTATTGCCGCCGACGCTCACTAACGCTCAAAAACGCTGATGCATAAAGCCGAAAAACACCGACTTTTTTTCCTTGACGTCGGGCCCGACGTTTTGTTTATTTTTTTAGAAACGTCCGTGTGTATGAGGCCTTAGGCCTCATTCACATGAACGTTTTTTGACGCCACGTTAAGGGGCGTTTTTTGCAGCTCTCCATGTTATTCAATGGCCCTCTAAAAACGCCGGCGTTTGTGAGCAGTAGAGGGTGTCGGCGTTAGTGAGCTGTTTCTAGAACGCAGGACCAGTGCATTCTGAGGCTGCATCGTTTTGGCGTTTTTTGACGCCAATCGGCAAAACGCTCACTAACGCCATGCCGGCGTTAACCTGCGTTTTTTGATGCCGGCGTTTTTAGGTTGAAAAATAGCAGAGGACTGATTTTTTTCAAAAAACGCCTATTGACGCCGACGTTCACTAACGCTCACTAACGCCGATGCAAAACGCCGGTAAAAACGCCAATTTTTTCCAAAACGTCGGACCCAACGTTTTGCCTATTTTTTCACAGACGCCCGTGTGTATGAGGCCTTAAGCTTTAGTAAATCAACCTCAGTGCCTATAAGTGCAATATGTTAGGCACTGTTTTTTTTTTTCCAATGTTCTTTATTGAGTTTTTCACGTATTACAAACAAGAGGATAATGATTCAGTAGCAAACAATTGAGTAGCAATACAGAGGAAAAACATAACAAGAGCCGGTCAACCATTAAAGGTCAACCACACCATCCGTGAGGCGAGCTCAGCCGGAGCCGAGCCCACTCTCATAACTGTGGTTCTGCGGGCGGGCCGAGGCCAGACCCGGGGCACCCCTGGAGGGAACACACCTGTGTCCCGTGAGTGACCCAGGGCACGCCACGCAGAGGTTTAGCATCGTGTACAAAATAGGAGGAGATGGGGGTTGGAATGGGTATGAGGGATAAGGAGAGGGGTGTAACAGCTTAACATAGGCACAACAGTTAGTTAGGCACTGTTTAATAGTAGTAGAAGCCAAACTACTCACAAGGGGTCAAAAAGACAGCGTGTGGTACCAAACCAGCACATACGTTTGTTTTTGCAGCACAAATCAGCACAGATGCAGAACAAACTAATGCTATCTTTGTTTTTACATTTTAATAACATTTGGTGCAATGTGGGCAGGGCTTGATCTTACATAATCTGAATTTGAACTCCAATATCTCAAAAACCGAATTGCCTAAAACATTTATTTTTGTGGCACAAAATAGTTTTTATGCTTAACAGCTGGCAGTCCCTCACTCTGCATCTTGGTTGTGATCTGCCGAATGCAGTAAGCGTAAGCTTTGCGCAGAAGTAAGTTGTCACAATAGGTGTGTACAACGGACGTATGTTCATGTATTATAAATATATTAATCGGCAAATAAAATAAACTTTTTGGATGGTATGTTAAGCAACATTTAAAGCACGATAATTTGTTCAGTATTCACTCTACCCTTTCAATGCCATTGCATGGCTTTATAGTGACTTTGAAAAAATCCTGTAACTGGTGGTGCTCTTTTGTCCTGATGGGCCTCAAACATATGGGAACTGCCTTGTTCAGGTTTTCAAAGTTCCAAAAGACGTCAAACTCTTTAAAATATACAGCATCAAAACTTTTGGGGTTGCACGTTTGGCATACATATGCGTCCCGCAATTTCAGTCAAATGAAAAGATAAATTTTTTAAGTAAATGTAACTCACCTAGAATATGGAAATGCACATAGCTTTAGGCTGGGTTCACACTGGAAACAGCTTTGGTGCACAGCAGTGGTCCTGTGTGTCCTGGTTCACCGTTTCAGGTCCGATTTCAGCCCGAAGTTTTGGCTGAATTTGGACTTGAAACTGACCAAAAGATGCACAGGGCTCCTGTGCAAATTTGCACCGGAGCTGCAGTGGACATATGTGAAGCGGTTCCATAGAGAGCCAGTCACATTCTCCTGCTATTGCGAATTGGATGCGGGTTTGCTGCATCCAATTCACAATGGTTTGAACCCAGAAGTTTTTGTCTAGATTACTCAATGTTATACATTATTTTTGTAAATGTAAAAGGTGTGTTTTAAACTTAATAATAAGTAAATAAATTAACATTTATTTATTTGTAGAAAATGATAACATTTTTATGTTAAGATTAAAAGCCAACAGAATCATTTTTATCAGTGCAGGTGTATTACTATTTGATGAAAAAGCATGTGTCTGTTTTTTTTTTTTTCAAACTGAAAATATTCAGATTGGGGTGCTGCTGCTATATGTAAGTCAAGTTATTTGTAAAAGGAAAAAATCAATTTCACAGTCCAACGGGTACTGCCAGTGTAACTGTTACTATCATACTGTTCTGTAACACCACTTACAGCTTTAAGGAATACCTTAACCACTTCAGCCCCGGAAGGATTTCCAGCTTTAGGACCGGAGCCCTTTTTGCAATTTGGCACTTCACCGCTTCAAATGGTAATTGCGCGGTCATGCAATGCAGTAGCCAAACGAAATTTGCGTCCTTTTTTTCCCACAAATATAGCTTTCTTTTGGTGGTATTTGTTCATCACTGCGCTTTTTAATTTTTGCGATATAAACAAAAATATAACGGAAATTTTGAAAAAAAATGATATTTTCAACTTTATGTTATTACAAAAATACAATAAACTAAATTTTAGTCATAAATTTTTGCCAAAATGCATTCAGCCACATGTCTCGGGTAAAAAAAAAGCAAAATCGCGTATATTTATTGCTTTGCGCAAAAGTTATAGCGTCTACAAACTAGGGTACATTTTCTGGAATTTCCGCAGCTTTTATTTTATGACTGCCTATCTCATTTCTTGAGGTGCTAAAATGGAGGGGCAGTACAAACCCCCCCCCCCAAATGACCCCATTCTGGAAAGTAGACACCCCAAGGAATTTG
>BLSH010370155.1:897672-914327 GCA_018402905.1 Glandirana rugosa | reverse complement strand
CTAGATCACTACCTTTACCCCCCCAACTAGAACACTGCCTTTACTCCCTCCCAACTAGAACACTACCGTTACTGCCCTCCAACTAGAACACTACGTATACCCTGCCCCCCTTTCCCGCACACACACCCATACACTTACACCTAGAACACTACAAATACTCATACACCCTCCTCCCCACCTAGAACACTACATATACTCATATCCCTCACACAGCACACTACATACTCAAATATCTGCTCTACATATCTACATACACTATCCCCTTCCTCACCACCACTAGAGCCCTACATACACTAAGCCATACATTATACAATTTTCTTGTACAATTTCTGTACAATCTCCTTTAGATTTACCTTCAACTGTGTAGTGAAAAGGCCTTCCTGACTGGATACAAATTGAAAGTGTTGTTTAGGTTTGACCTATTATTATATGGTTCTTGGTAAATCTAAAGGAAAATTGTACAAGAAAATTGTATAATGTATGACCGGTTTTACACACTTTCCTTCCTGCAGCTCTACGCATTTCTACCTTGCATCTCTTTATCTCATCCTTTTTTTTACAGGTGGAGAACAACAGTGCCCTATAGGTTTTATTGTGGGAGGGGGGATGTGTATGTATGCACTCCAGTGTGTTTGTGTTGAAAGTGCAGTCCATAGTGTTTCCTTTTAACCACTTGACCTCTGGAAGATTTTACATCTTTCATGACCAGAGCTTATTTTGCTATATGGCACTGCTCTACTATAACTGGTAATTGAGTGGTCATGCAACACTGTACGCATATAAAATGTATGTAATTTTTTTCACACAAATAGAGCTTTCTTTTGGTGGTATTTGATGAAAGGTGTTCAAAAACTTAGGCCAAAATGTATTTTGCTACATGTCTGGTAAAAAAAAATCCCATTAAGTGTATATTGATTGGTTTGCATGAAAGTTATAGCATCTACAAACTATGGTATATATACTGGAATTTGTATTTATTTATTTTATTTTTTTGTATACTAGTAATGGCAGTGATCAGTGACTTCTAGTGGGATTGTGATAGTGCAGCAGACAATCTGACACTTACTGACTCTGGGTGGAAACTGACTAACTGACACTGACATCACCAGTGACACTAATACAGTGATCAGTGCTGACACTATACACTGTCACTGTATTAGTGACATTGGCTGGGAAGGGGTTAACATCTAGGGGAAATCTAGGGGTTGACTGTGTGTCTAACAATGTGTAATGTGTGTAATATGTGTTGCTTTTGCTAAGCCATGTGGCTGATTTTTCTCCCAGCTTTGCAGGGAGAAAAAAACAGCCACATTGCTGCTCCATGTACAGAGCCCTGTGTTGATAGTAAACACAGGGATCTGTACTGTGATTTGTTAAGGCAATCAGCAGGTCTGCTGACCGACTTGTGCTGTATCGAATCACAGCACAGATGTGCCGGATCACGTCCATGTATTTGATCTGGCGCAGAGCGGCCACCCCATCGCTGTATATGTGCATGGGGTGGTCCGCAAATGGTTACAATACAAAAACATCAGGAGATATTCATAACCATTTATCACCAAATGAAAGCCCAGCTTGTCCTGAAAAAAACCAAGGTAATATTCGCACTTGGAAGTTGCACAGATACAGCAGGTAAAATAAGTATTGAACAGGTCACCATTTTTCTAGGTAAATATATATCTAAAGGTGCTACTGACATAAATTTTTTTCCTAATGTCGGTATGCAATCCATACATAAAAAGAAACCAAAACAAATAAGTTCAGAAATTAAGTTATGCGTAATAAAATGGAATTACATAGGAAAAAGTAAATGTATTTAATACTTCGTACAAAATACTTTGTTGGTAATGACAGCTTCAAGACGCCTCCTGTATGAAGAAACCAGTCACATGCATTGCTCAGCTGTGATTTTGGCCCATTCTTCCACACAGTCTCCACAGTCTTTAAATCTTAAAGGTTCCGTGGACCTCTTCTATGAACTCTGAAATTTAGTTCTTTGCATAGATTTTCTATTGGATTCAAGTCAGGTGATTGGCTGGGCCATTCTAGCAGCTTTATTTTCTTTCTTTGAAAGCAATACTTTTTATATACCCCAACTGTGATGTTGAGCTGTATACTCCTGACACAATATGTGGAATACAGGGGACGAAGTGGGTGGATTCTATAAGGGGTGGGGCTTATGAGAAGTAGGAGGGATCAAAAAGGAGGGGCGGGGCCAGGCACATCCCCATCCTAAAAATTCACCAGCCGCCACTGGTGGTGAGCGTGCATACCGTCCATGGCAGTTGAGTGCATTACTTATTGTTTTCTTTGAAACAGTTGCACCTGCTAATTCCAGGTCTTTCTGATGCTCTCCACAAGTGGTCCTTGGCTCTTAGAAAACTCTTTTGATAATTCTTTTCACTCCTCTGTCAGAAATCTTGACCTGATGGTGGCCGGTTTATGGTGAAATGTTGTTCTTTCCACTTCTGGATAATGGCCCCACCAGTGCTCACTGGAACTTTCAGAAGTATAGAAATCCTTCTGTAACCAATGCCATCAGTATGTTTTGCAAAAAAAGGTTGCGAACGTCTTGAAAGAGCCCTTTGCTTTTACCCATCATGACATTTTTCTTGTGTGACACCTTTTTATAGGCCACCAGTTCAGACTGAACCAGCTGATATTAATTTGCACTGACAAGGGGCAGGATTGCTTTCTAGTTACTGATAGATTTCAGATGGTGTCTTGGCTTTCCATGCCTTTTTGTACCACCCTTTCATCATGTGTTCAATACTTTTTCCCTGTGCCATTCCATTATATTACATATAAATTAATTTCTGAACTTATTTGCTTTGGTGTTTCTTTGTATGTATGGATTGCATGAGTTGTTGCCGACATGTGCTATTTCATGTCAATAGCACCTTTAGAACTATATTTACCTATAAAAATGACAATATGTTCAATACTTGTAAGAGGGGGGTATTGGGACTTTAAATGAGGTGCGTACGAAGGCGCACCTCCATTCCTAATTGTATTGCAAAAGGTAAGGGGAGTTGGGACTTTAGATGAGGCAATTAACCAATGAGGCATATAGCATGAACATGTTTTATTAAAAAATATAATAAATACACAATAGCGTCAAGAATCATTGGTCAAATACACAACCAAGGATATACATGCTCAAAGGCAGGGCATAATTGTAAACGTTCATAACTGTACATAGATCTAGAATGGCAACATCAAAAATAAATTGAAATTGATAGAATAGATTGTATAAATTCATATATATACACACACCTATAATAACAGTGCTGTACGACACATAAAAAGATTGATTGATTAGTACATGATTGAAAAAAATATTTGATATCAATGTAAGTGAGTCATTCAAAAAGAATCCCATAAGGCATATAGCCACATCCTAAATGTATCCAGGCTCGGTGGATGGGGGGATGGCTGGGGGGCTGGGCGGGTGACCATAGTGCATCGTCATTACATGGCGTCATGCTGGGGGCGTGAGTGTCCATCCCAGCCGACATAGGGAGGAAGTGGGAGCCGGGCATGGGTTGATTCATTGGCCTGAGCCGGAACCCCCCCCCACACTTGTCATGCTCGCGTGACGCTGATGGCCACTCCTGCACGCACGGGGCATATAAGGCACCTCCCCGGACACGCTATGTCTCGCTACACCTCATCACATGCAGCACAGCACGGAGGTCTCATCTAAAGTCCCAACTCCCCTTACCTTTTGCATGTTCAATACTTATTTTATCCGCTGTATATACAGTTTTACTAACACATGTCAAAGCTTTCAGGTGTTCAGATTTAATTTGTAATACATTACGAAGGGATTAAAAAGATAATATATTTCCTTTAATAAGAAATACAGATGTAATCATCACAAGTTAAGAAATAAACACTATTTATTCTTATGCAGTGAACTGTGGGGGAATTTTGACCAATTCTCAAGGACACATCTATTCAAAGTTTGGTGATTCCTATTCAACGGATTCCTGTGTATGGTACATTAGTGTTGCCAACAATTATAGAATTCATCTGTCTTTCAACGAATTCTTGTGAGTGTTAAACTGATTTTTTTTCTTATATATGTACAACCCTAAATATGGTTAAATGGGTCTGATATCTGAAATATAAGGTATTTTATGTATCCATCTACTCCAAAATGTCCTTATATACCCAATAGTCCAACCTGTCATCCATTTTAAGCTTTTGGGTTAAAGTCCTCTTCTAAGAGGAGATATCATAAGTGTCATATGGGTGGAGCTTAGCTGAGGAATCTGAGCAGTTGAGCCCTTAATTACAAAGTGAATGCAGGCTCAGAGAGGCAGATGTCTTTGATTATTTTGATTTACACACTTCTGTTCCTAGAACGAAAACAGTTAGGCTAGATTCACACCATTGCAGTGCGAATTCCAGCCTGTTTGCTGTTGAGAAGGGTCCGGCGGCTCCTGTCCGTTCTCACAGCGCAGCAGCTGCGGTGCAGCGAGGAAGTGGAAAGATCAGTGAGGAACACATCTCCGCGTTAGATGCGTTCCCATTGAACTTAATAGGCTGGGAATTCGCACCGCATTGCACAGAAAGCGCACAGGTTTTCTGTGCAACGCGGAGTGCGAATGCACCGCACCTATGTGAACCTCACACATTGAAAACAAGTGTCATGTGAATTGGATGCGGTGTAAGCATAGGTGTGAACCCAGCCTTATTCTACAGCAGGACAACAGAAATAAGACAGAACTACTGGGAACTTTCCTGTTGTCCATAACATCAGTGGGCAGGATCCTGCAGTCCTCAGAATTGTATGGTAGTTTTTGCGGCGCTCTTGTGAAAACGTGACCTCAAAAAAAAAAGCGAAAAGAGAGCCGTTTTGCGGCGCTTTTAAGGAAGCGCTGCCCATTCAGTTCAATGGGCAGGGGCATTTTTTAGGTACATTTTAAAGCGCTCCAAACCCATCCCAAAGATACTGCTTGCAGGACTTTTTTCACCGCCCCGCAAGTGCACCGCCCAAGTGTGAAAACATCCATTGAAATGAATGGGAGGCAGTTTTTAGGCTCTTTTCAGGCGCTATTTTTAGTGCAAAAGTGCCTGAAGTGTGAAAGGGGTCTAACAGTTAACCATTGGGAAAAACAGGTAACACATGAAGTTATCAGCTAACAAGATATTTGACAAGATCAACAGATATTTTTTGCACTCACTAAATAGATATAAAAAATATTCAATAGTGCATTTAATGGCCAACAATCAGCAAATATGAGACTTTTATTGTTAGGGTTTATATACTGTACACTTTATGTTGCACTGTGTTTGCGCAGAATAACACATAAACCATGCAAAGCTGCCCTTAAAATAAGTTAAAGAATATGTAAACCCAACATTTCAAATTCCTGCTGTCCCATGTACTTGTATGAAAAAGTATCCTGTTCTCTTTGTATTTCTTCCTTTGTGTTCCTGTCAGTCCCTCTGCTTTCCTTTTAAAAACTGACAACACTAATCAGGAGAACACACCGTGATCACTTCTCTAGCTATGCTGGTAACTCAGCCTGTTCTCCAATGACCAGACTTGTCCTGACACCCACACACACACACATGCAGCCTTTCACTGGGAAGGTCAATGTTCTGCTGTTTATCCTCCCCTAGCTCTGAGAACAGAGGGAATGTGATCACTTACACACACAAATGTTTTATCTTTCATTTCTATTTTAAACTGAATGGGTTGTTTTACAAGGTGAGGGTGTACAATTACTTTAAGATGTCCTCAGCTATAGCAAGTGTTTGTGCTTAGGCTTAAAGTTTTTCTAAAGCCTCAAGGTTTTTTACCTTAATGTATTCTATGCATTAAAGGAGTTGTAAAGGCAAAAGGTTTTTTATTATAATGCATTCTATGCATTAAAACAAAAAACCTTCTGTGTGTAGCAGCCCCCTCGCCCCTCCTAATTACTTACCTGAACACCATCTCTCTCCAGCGATGTCCACGAATGTCTAAGTTGTCTGGGATACTCCTCCTGATTGGCTGAGACACAGCAGCGATGCCATTGGCTACCTCAGCTGTCAATCAAAGTCAGTCAGCCAATCATGGGAGAGAGTGGGTGGGGCTGGGTTGGGGCTCCGTGTGTGAATGGACACACAAAGCTCTGACTTGGCTCGGGTGTCCCCTATAGAGAGCTGCTGGCTGAGGGGGCATTTGATAGGAGGAAGGGGCCAGGAGCAGCAAAGAGAGACCCGAGAAGAGGAGGATCTGGGCTGCTCTGTGCGAAACCAACTGCACAGAGGAGGTAAGTATAACATGTTTTTTTTTTTTTAAAAAAACTAGATTTTACAATCACTTTAAAGTAAAAAACATTCTGTGTGCCCCTTAATATTTACCTGAGCTCCATCGCGATGAGCCTCAGCTCTCCATGGACTCCTCCTCCTCATTGGCTGAGACAGCAGCAGGAGCCATTGCCTCCCACTGCTGTCAATCATAACCAGTGAGCCAATGAAGACAGAGGGGGAGTGGGGCCTAGCCACGGTTCTGTGTGTGAATGCATACGCAAAGTAGCAGCACATGAGTGAGTCTGCTCGGGTGCCCCCAGAGCAAGCTTCTTGCTCTGGTGGGCACTCAGCAGGAGGGAGAGGCCAGGAGTGCCCCGAGTAGATGAGAATCGGGGCTGCTCTGTGCAAAACCACTGCACAGAACAGGTAAGTACAGTGAGGGAAAAAAAGTATTTGACCCCCTGCTGATTTTGTACATTTGCCCACTGACAAAGAGAGGGTCAGTCTATAATATTAATGGTAGGTTTATTTTAACAGTGAGAGACAGAATAACAAAAATATCAAGAGACATGCATTTCAAAAAAGTTATTAATTGATTTGCATTTTAATGAGTGAAATAAGTATTTGACCCCTTCACAAAACATGACGTAGTACTTGGTGGCAAAACCCTTGTTGGCAATCAAAGAGGTCAGATGTTTCTTGTAGTTGGCCATCAGGTTTGCACACATCTCAGGAGGGATTTTGTCCCACTCCTCTCTGCAGATCCTCTCCAAGTCATTAAGGTTTTGAGGCTGACGTTTGGTAATTTGAATCTTCAGCTCCCTCCACATATTTTCTATGGGATTAAGGTCTGGACACTGGCTAGGCCACTCCAGGACCTTAGTGGGCTTCTTCTTGAGCCACTGCTTTGTTGCCTTGGCTGTCTGTTTTGGGTCATTGTCAAGCTGGAATACCCATCCACGACCCATTTTCAATGCCCAGGCTGAGGGAAGGAGGTTCTCACTCAAGATTTGATGGTACATGGCCCTGTCCATAGTCCCTTTTGATATGGTGAAGTTGTCCTGTCCCCTTAGCACAGTGGTTCTCAACTCTGGTCCTCGGGACCTACTAACAGGCCAGGTTTGCAGGATAACTGAAATGCATCACAGGTGATATAATTTACTGCTCAGTGATTGCAGTATTCTAGTCTGCATCACCCCAAGGTAATACTCAAAATCTGGCCTGTTGGTGGGTCCCGAGGACCGGAGTTGAGAACCACTGCCTTAGCAGAAAAACACATCCAAAGCATATTTCCACCTCCATGTTTGGGATGGTGTTCTTGGGGTCATAGGCAGCATTCTTCCTCCTCCAAACAAGGTGAGATGAGTTGATGCCAAAGAGCTCAATTTTGGTCTCATCTGACCACAACACTTTCACCCAGTTCTCCTCTGAACCATTCAAATGTTCATTAGCAAACTTCAGACGTACATGTGCTTTCCTGAGCAGGGGGACCTTGCCGGCACTGCAGGATTTCAATCAATGCAGTGTTACCAATTGTTTTCTTGGTGACTATGGTCCCAGCTTCCTTGAGATCATTGACAAGATTCTCCCGTGTAGTTCTGGGCTCATTCCTCACCATTCTCATGATCATTGAAACTCCAAGAGAAGAGATCTTGCATGGAGCCCCAGACCAAGGGAGATTGACAGTTATTTTGTGTTTCTTCCATTTGCGAATAATAGCAAAAACAGTTGTTACCCTCTCACCAAGCTGCTTGGCGATGGTCTTGTAGCCCATTCCAGCCTTGTGTAGGTATAAAATATTGTCCATGACATGCTTGGACAGATCTTTGGTTTTGGCCATGGTGGAGAGATTGGAATCTGATTGATTGATTTTTCCCTTTAAGAGTGCTCCTAATCTCAGCTTGTTACCTGTATAGAAGACACCTAGGAGAATGCAAATCAGTTTATAACTTTTTTAAATGTGTTATTCTGCATATTTTTGTTGCTATTCTGTCTCTCGCTGTTAAAATAAATCTACCATTAAAATGATAAACTGATCATTGCTTTGTCAGTGGGCAAACATACAAAATCAGCAGGGGATTAAATACTTTTTTCCTTCACTGTATAACATGTTTGTTATTTAGAAAAAAACAAAACATTGCATTCAATATCACTTTAAATGATGTCATTAGTCACTAGCAGGCAGAAGGATGCATTTCCCTAGTTTTCCTCTCCTCCAGTGATCTGACTGCAGCATTATAATGCTATAGCAATTCCACAAGGTGAGTGGCTGCAGCAAGGGGCTGATCTGCGTTAGACCTTTTTGAACAAAGCCAGGAACTGCGCAGGCATCAGAATTGATTGAGCTTGGAGATGAAGCAGATGTAACACCTGTATGGGTTTCGCTTATGCATTACTTTCAATGCATGTACTTAAAATGAAACAATTTTTCTAATGCAGTTGTAGTGCCCCATAGTGTAGGTGCTTTACTTTTGTAGATTTTTGGGGGAAGAAAAATCTAGTCAGGCCTGACTATAGGTGCAGGCCTGAATGTTTTGATCTGGGCTGGGGAGTGGCTCAGGGGAGGGGCTGGAGATGGAGGGAAGGGACACCCCTTGGAGATTCCTCCCCTTTGAGCTGGAAAAGCTCTAGAAGGGGAATGGATGAGGAGATGTCTCTTTCTGATGTATGGCAAGGAGCCCTGACCAATCCACCGCCTGGATTGGCAGGGGGCAGGCCTGCCAATACAGCAATCTGCAAGCAGGTGTCAGGGGAGAGGTCAGGTGGAAGAGATGAGGATGTAGCTGGAGCTGCGGATCAGGCCACGTCTGGGAGGAGAACTCCCAGTCTGGGGGGGTGAACCTGAGGCCTGGGGCTTGGGTGCAGCCGGGAGCGGGAGTCAGCTCCTGGGGGGCACAAGGAAACAGGAGAGAGTTCTACATGAAAAGAGACTCTTTAATCGATCCACCAAATAGTCGGTGAGTGGTGGCCCCTGGGAGTTGGATGAGAAGGCTGAGACAGTCTGGGAAGGAAGTGAGCAGTCTGTAGAGGTCAGGAGGAGCCAACCAAGGGGAAGGAGAGCCATTAGATAGCAGGACAGACCGGATGGGTCTGTAAGATGGAAGGGCTGGGAGTGGTAGTTCATTCAAGGCCCAGCTACCACCAACAAACTTAGTTACACAAGAGAGGGTCCATGGTTTCACAGAGGGAAACCTGCGATTCTTACCCACAAAGGGTGGTTCTGAGGCGTTGCTAGCAGCTGCAGCAGGCCTCACCATGTGCTAGCTGTGGTGAAGAAGGTCTGATAAATTTCCTTTGGGACCAGGGAATAACAGTGTAACGATCAGCAAGTGAGTGCTGGAGAGGGGAAAGGAGAAGAGAAATGGTCAGCAAGTAGTGTGCTGGAGGAGAAGAAGTGTATATACCGGAGGTATATATAGAAGGTCCTGTGTTCAATCAACTCCTAAATAAAACAACAAAACAAAGTACCGGCCTGTTCATTGAATCCGGGTGTGTGGAAATTGTGTGATTGAGGGCAGCGGGCAGGTGGACCACAACTATCAGCCACTCCTGAGGGAGTACATGGCTACACAGTATCTCACAAAAGTGAGTACACCCCTCACATTTTTGTAAATAGTTTATTAAATCTTTTCACGTGACAGCACTGAAGAAATGACACTTTGCTACAATGTAAAGTAGTGACTGTACAGCTTGTATAAAAAAACAAGAGAGGGGCGCACCGACCTAGTGCAATACCATTTAAAAGATGTATTCAGAAATATTTTCAGATAAAAATATACTCACAAACAGAGCAATATGAAAGACACAACAAGAAGAATGGAGCCTGGCTACATGGACACCATCCGGTCCCCCTGCTGAGGTGGAGTTCCAAAGGTGCCTTGGAGGCACTGTGTCCACCATTCATCTTGTCGTGTCTTTCATATTGCTCTGTTTGTGAGTATATTTTTATTTGAGAATATTTCTGAATAAACCTTGTAAACGGTGTTGCACTAGGTCGGTGCGCCCTCTCTTGTTTTTTATTCGCTAGTGCTTTTGGATGCCCATGGTCCTGAGGAGGGCTGCAAGACCTTTGCATGTGGAAGGTTACTCACATCTAATAAGAATATTTATTTTGCCACTATTGCATGACTCTTGGTTTGGTGGACCTGAGTGCAGTGTAAATTTGCTGCCCGCTCAAAATAACTCAATACACAGGCATTAATGTCTAAACTACTGGCAACAAAAGTGAGTATACACCTAAGTGAAAATGTCCAGATTGTGCCCAATTACCCATTTCCCCTCCCTGGTGGCATGTGATTTGTTAGTGTTACAAGGTCTGAGGTGTAAATGGGGAGCAGGTGTGTTAAATTTGGTTATCGCTCTCACTCTCTCCTACTGGTCACTGGAAGTTCAACATGGCACCACATGGCAAAGAACTCTCTGAGGATCTGAAAAAAAAGAATTGTTCCTCTACATAAAGATGGTCTAGGCTATAAGAAGATTGCCAAGATCCTGAAACTGAGCTGAAGCATGGTAGCGAAGACCATACAGAGGGTTAACAAGGCAGGTTCCACTCAGAACAGGCCTCGCCATGGTCGAGAAGTTGAGTGCACATGCTCAGCATTATATTCAGAGGCTGTCTTTGGGAAATAGACATATGAGTGCTGCCAGCATTGCAGCAGAGGTCAAAGGAGTGGGGGGTCAGTCTATCAGTGCTCAGACCATATGCTGCACACTGCATCAAATTGGTCTGCAAGGCTCTCGTCCCAGAAGGAAACCTCTTCTAAATATGATGCACAAGAAAGCCCGCTAACAGTTTGCTGAAGTCAAGCAGACTAAAGACATTGATTACTAGAACCATTTCCTGTGGTCTGATGAGACCAAGATAAATGTATTTGGTTCAGATGGTGTCAAGCGTGTGTGGTGGGAACCAGGTGAGGAGTACAAAGACAAGTGTGTCTTACCTACAGTCAAGCATGGTGGTGGGAGTGTCATGATCTGGGGCTGCATGAGTGCTGCTGGCATTGGGGAGCTCCAGTTCATTGAGGGAACCATGAATGCCAACATGTACTGTGACATAGTGAAGCAGAGCATGATCCCTTCCCTTCGGAGACTGGGCCGCAGGGCAGTATTCCAACATTATAACGACCCCAAACACACCTCCAAGATGATCACTGCCTTGCTAAAGAAGCTGAGGATAAAGGTGATGGACTGGCCAAGCATGTCTCCAGACCTAAACCCTATTGAGCATCTGTGGGGCATCCTCAAACAGAAGGTGGAGGAGCACAAGGTCTCTAACATAAACCAGCTCCATGATATTGTCAAGGAGGAGTGGAAGAGGACTCAATTGGCAACCCGTGAAGCTCTGGGGAACTCCATGTCCAAGAGGGTTAAGGCAGTGCTGGAAAATAATGGTGGCCACACAAAATATTGACACTTTGGGCTCAATTTGGACATTTTCACTTAGCTCTGTGACACTGGTTTAAGCAAACTTGTTATTACTGAAATATGCAGGCTGCTACTTTTGAGCATCTCCTTGAAGCAGGGTGATAGTCAGTATTCCTTATCCTGATATTTCTTTGGTAATAGTCACATGGGATATTGATGACAGAGTACGGAGTATTTGCAGGAGGAGATAATTCAAGGTAGACCTAACTGTTCCCTCATGACAGACCTCTGTTAAAATCCCATCCCCGGGACAAACGTTCTGCCTTTCCCACCTACTCATTTACATTTTTTTCAAAAATCCCCTTAAACTTCTTTTTTGTTTAATTGAGTCGGCCTCTGGGAGTAGAGACCAATAGTCCAATGTTGCAGGTAACATCCCTATACGCTGCAATTCTGGAGCTGGAGAGAACCCCATGGCTGTACAGACAATGGGACTGGTCCATGTAACCCAGGGAGTGACATGGACATCCAAAGAAGAACCCTTCAACTCTGCTCTAGGAGGGAAGAAAACTCAGGACTCATCGTATTACATGATCATGGATTTAGGTATGTATTTTGGGCTTTTAGATACATTTTTATTAACTTGATGCAGTGATTAGTTAGGCCTCGATCAAACTGGGTGCAGGTGAGCTGCCCCAAATGTAGAACTTACCCATACCTACATGCCTGTCACCTAAGGAAAAGTAGCTGTGTCCGTTCAGCCACTGTACCCTAATAGACTTGAATGGGCTGTCTGCACCTGGAGGCTAGAGATGCTGAAAAAAACAGGCCATCCCTGGAATACAGGCCTCAGTGCCCATGTAAACGAGGCCTAGAATGTCCCCAGAAAGGAAATTTAAATCCAGCTGCATTAAGTTTATCGACATGTAAAGTTACTAAAGTTCACTGATTATCTTTCTTTTTTGTTGCTTATTTTCTTCTTCCTTGGATCAGAAAAATGAATTCACAGTCATGTCAGGTGTCTTCTGTGTTGGTTTATGATGGCACCCCACGTGGATCAGTCTTACTTGGGAGCCTTTGCGAAACAGACACCCGAAGTTTTATTTCCTCATCCAACAGCATAAGTATAGTGTACTCCAGATATAATCGCGGTCAAGACTTGGAATTCTCTGCTACATATGACTCAGTCATCACCAACAACAATAATGGTACCTTTATATGTACAGTAAATCTAAAATACCTAACATCTAAAATTGGGATTCATTTCTACAAATGGTCAAACACGAAGTGCTTCCAATTTACATATATAAAAAATGCAGAACACCTAAAACGAAATTCATAATCCAAGCTATAGAAGACCATAACAGAGATATGGTATATATTCCATTTACTAGCATGTTTTAATATTGTACTATAACTTGAATTATACATTTATTTTTGGTGTATATACTGTATGGAAGTCAATATTCGTCTTGTAACTTGTGTATACTTAACCAACTTGTGCTTTTCTTATCCTCCACCAAAGCCCCCACATATTCCTAATGCAAAGAAAGACCCTTAACCATATGTGACAATGCTTATGCCTGTTTACCAGCAGCAAATGCAGAATTAACTATAGATAATTTGTTTGCTGGCTATTGTGGCAAATCATTTTTCCTATTCTTTTCTTTCTCCTTTTTACAGTAACTGTCTCATGCCATTCAAATTACATGGATGTTAGGGTAGCTCTCGGCTATCTTAATTCTCTGGGATATTCTGAAAGTGAAATTTTTCTCAATGATCCACAATGTCGTCCTACCACTGTATCAGGCTGGCTGGAGTTTCACATCCCTTATCAGCGATGTTTAACGGTCAAGCAGGTAACATATCGCAAATCTGCTTTTATTTTCATGCCTGTATTTATTCAAAATGTACTCTAATTTAGTGACTCTTAAGTATTTCTGGTTCTTTTAGGCTTAGATTCTAATAACTTTCTTTTCCACATTGCTGTCTAAAGGAAAACTATATTATATTTTAGGCATTACTCATTTTCAATTATATCCAAAATTATTTTCTGAAAGTAATATTTATAGGTGCTTACTGTGATGTATTTTCGTAATTACATTTCACATACCTAATTGTAGATTTTGTGGTTATTATCCTTATATGTGGAATAGAACACAGGTTGTGGGTGACCCCACACAAATTGGACGTTTTAAATGGGCACACCACGAGATAACATCAGCCGTTTATAAAAGTGTACGAAGTTTATTGATTGAAACAAACATTTAAAAGGATGCACAAATAATATGTGCATAGCATACAACAATAAGATGAAAAACATTTCATGTAAATAGAACCCTAAGAAAAGGAGACTACACCACATGATAAGTTTGTACCTAGATCGTAACAATTTTCACATATTAACTACCCATACAACCATGGTGTGTATGCACACACAGATGTGGAGGTCTACGTGTTTCGCTATGAGCTTCCTCAGGACCCCACTCATAGCATGGCTGTAAGTTGCAGAAGTAGATATGACTCTGTACGATCCAAGGCGACACTGACGGGGGACGCGGCAGGAAGCAGGAAGTGAGGGGCTTTTTTTTGTGCTAACATATTCCGGGCACCCGGGCGTCCTCAATTACACAGACTTTGTTTGGAGGAGGACGTATTTATCCATTTTCTAAAGGGAATTGCCTATGGTTATTCTGCTGCTCCTGTACTAATTTGGCTCTAGTCCAATAGAAAAAACATGTTTGTGGTTGTTCTTGTTTGTGGCCCCTATTGGTCCCTCCCCTTCCCCGTTTCACGGATCGGCCATCTACTAAGGACGGCTTGGTTACCCCAAAGCCATCACCTGTTGGAGGGTTCGGGCCTGGCTAACCGATAAGGGGCACCGAGATTTACCCCATTAGTTGACATATAGCAGCATACACAACCCCTGGAGTCCGGGTTTTGAAATCCCCTGTGTCTGCCCCCGAGTGTCGCCTTGGATCGTACAGAGTCATATCTACTTCTGCAACTTACAGCCATGCTATGAGTGGGGTCCTGAGGAAGCTCATAGCGAAACGCATAGACCTCCACATCTGTGTGTGCATACACACCATGGTTGTATTGGTAGTTAATATGTGAAAATTGTTACGATCTAGGTACAAACTTATCATGTGGTGTAGCCCCCTTTTCTTAGGGTTCTATTGACATGAAATGTTTTTCATTTTATTTTTGTATGTTATGCACATATTATTTGTGCATCCTTTTAAATGTTTGTTTCAATCAATAAGCTTCGTCCACTTTTATAAACGCCTGATGTTATCTCATGGTGTGCCCATTTAAAACGTCCAATTTGTGTGGGGTCACCCACAACCTGTGTTCTATTGTCTTAGGGACGGTAGTAAATTATTCAAGAAGTTCATTTTTGATCCTTATATTAGGAACATTTTTGACAAATTATTGGCAACTGATAAAATAAAATCAATTAAACGTAGCACTGTTTTTTTTTTTATTTTTGGTGTGTATGTGTGTGGGAGGGTGTCATGTGAGATGATACATCAATTACAGCTGATACTGTAGCAATATCTGAGCAAACAGGGGTTCCCTAGCCCCTGGTAAGTGGGAGTTTAATAGTGGAGTAAAGTGGGAAAATAGTACTAGACTCAAAGGGTTATCTCACTTTTATTGCTTTCTCTAAGGATTGATGTTGATGTAAATGCTATAGTTCCTGGCCAGGCAGCTTCTACACCCCAGAGGATCCATGGCTCGTAGTGTGATGTAACTAGAATGGAAATTGAAGCACCATATCGCTGCTAAGAGATCCAGATAAAACTATGTTGCAATAAAAGTCAGGAGGACAATCCAAAAAGTATATAATACGTTACAGGGGTCCGAGGGCACCCACCCCCCCGCCCCCCTTTCATCGGGGCTTAATTTACAACAATGTGAATAAAATAGAGGTTTAATGTTATTTTAGCAGTGTGATTTGCAAGCTTGGGTCTTTTCACTAGCTGATTTGGCTACCAAATAAGCTACAACCACAAAAAATCTACATTTGTATCAGTGACAAATGTCTAAAAGGAGATTTCATCTTATATTGTTCTAACTTGTCTCCAGAACACAGAAAAAGAAGATTGTCCCAACAGGCCACATCATATCAAGGAAACTCTGTTGCATACACAGAAATAAGTGATAAATGACCATATATATTTTTTTTCTCTGTGTTAAGATCTCCTTTTAAGCTCTTTGATAAGAAGTCAGATCATCTTTTAGTTTCCATTAACTGCCATTTCGTATTTCCTGTGCTACGCTATGACAAAATGCATGCAAAGAGGTTTTTTTCTTAACCACTTGCCGACCGCCGATCGGCATCTGACGGCGACAAAGTGGTTCGTTATCGCAAAACGCTGTCATACGACGGCGGCTGCGATAACGCGCACTGTGAGCGCGCACGCGCCGCCGGAGGCGCGCCCGCGCGCTCACTGTGTTCGGGGAGGGCCAGGGAGCGGGTGCGGCGGCTTCGATTGCCGCCGGCTACCCGCGATGGCCCCCCCGGAGCGAATGAGCGGAGGTCCGTGTATGTAAACAGGGACCTCCGCTCTGTGTGAGGGGGAAGGGATGTGATCACAGCCTTCCAGTACGTGAAGGCTGTGATCGCTTCCCTTCCCCAGATAGGCAGTCCCCCTTACAGTTAGAACACGCCCAGGGAACATAGTTAACCCTTAGCGCGCCCCCTGCAGGTTAACCCCTTCACTGCCAATGGCATTTACACAGTAATCAGTGCATTTTTATAGCACTGATCGCTGTATAAATGCCAATGGTCCCAAAAAAGTGTCAAAATGTTCCGACATGTCCGCCCCAATATCGCAGTACCGCTAAAAATCGCAGATCGCCGCCATTACTAGTAAAAAATAAAAAAAAAATAAAAACCCCAGAAATGAATTCTCATCATCCGTAAACGCGACCACTTTTGCGCAAACCAATCAATAAACGCCGATTGCGATTTTTTTTATCGCAAATATGAGGAAGAATATAAATCGGCCAAAAACGGTGAAAAAAAATGT
>BLSH010370155.1:862530-877048 GCA_018402905.1 Glandirana rugosa | reverse complement strand
CTACGGGGTTTTGGGGTGTCCGAAAAGTGATAAGCTCGTGGATATGTCTTCCACTCACCCTCCTGGGAATCTAGACTAGGTCCCCAGAACCCTCCCGTCCTTTCGACCAAGGTTCCAGAGGTACCCCTATGTCTATTTGATAATCACAATGTTCTCTTGTACTACTAGGTGCAAATCCGGTTCGTTTTTGTTTTCATACTAATATTACGGTCTCTTGCCTGAAGCCAGGGAGTTTGCCTGCATGGACGTGCAAGAACTCAAAGTCACCAATTTGACTCCGGTCCCGACCTCGACGTCGGTACTGTGACCATAGAAAAAAAGTCGGTCAGCAGCTCAGATTGCTTTTACTTTATTCAGCATCACTGGCTGAAAAAAAGATACCAGTGTCATGGCTGCAGCTCCAGCCCTGGCCTCAGTTTAACCACTGAAACTCAAGAACGTGCAGGTACGTCCGTTTGAGGGACCGAAGTCCGTTCTCTGGCATTATAATCATACTTTTGTTTTTGCTTGGCCTAAACGTGGATCATCATGTTCTCTTGTAACACTAATAGTTTATCTGTATCCCCATGGAGACCTTGGAACCAGCTTTCCTGCCCTCCCAAGACCCCTGGATCAGATCTAAGGGTCCTCCCACTCACCTTCTGTATAGGTGCTCGAATAGTGAAAAGCCTGTGGGGTTTTGGGGCATCTCTCTTTATACAAATAGCAGAGGAAGTCAATATCGATCACATTCCCTTTACGTGTTATTCCACAAAATGTCCAATAAAAATACTTGTACAGACTGCTCATTTGTGGGTGGTAAGGACTAGCCAGGATATGCATCTTCTGAATTCTCCTACATCATCATCAGGTTAGACAAAATATGCAGGCCCTGATAACTAAGAATCTCTGCAGGAAACCCCACTCTCATTAAAGAGTGTATTACCCCAGCACTTCATGTTCTCAATATGTACATGCTGTACCATGTACTTGTATGAGAAATGATCCTGTTCTTTTGGTTTGCTTCCTTTATGTGAAGCCCCTGGTGTTCCTGCCAGTCCCTCTGCTTTCCTGTTAAAAACTGACCACACTAAGCAGGAGAGCACAACATAGTCAGTTCCCTAGGTATGCTGGGAACTCAGTGTACTCTCCTCCAATGATCATACTTGACCTGACACACCCCTGCTGCACAGCCATTCACTGGGAAGCTCAGTGTGCTGCTGCTTCTCCTCCCCCCAGCTATTTTGCAGCTGAGAACAGAGGGAATGTAATCACTTATAAAAAAAGGGAAAAAAGGTATTTATAATTTTTTTTATATCTATACAAACATGTTTTGCCTTTCATTACTATTTTAAATGGAATAGGTTGTTTTACAAGGTGATCGATTACAATCACTTTACTATTGTCATTCAATAAAACCAAATTGGGGGCTGAAACTCAGCCCCCAATTTTTACCTGCGCTATGGGTACAATTAGAGATGTGAGCTGCAGGTGTGATAGAAAATTCTTGTAAGACAGTATAGATATAACAAACTGCTCTCATAAATAAAATCACATAAAATACAACATATGCAAAAACATGCAGTAAATCAAGCTACCGCCTCTTATATGATACACAAATATAACTCTAAGATGGGCAAAGTTCATAAAGTGCCTTGTGCTCAAAGAGGGTGAGGTGATATGTGTATGGGATACACAATGTCACAATTCACTCATAGTTAGTGTAAACCATCCCAGGATCTCTTCAGTAACAAATCCCTCCACCAAACACCGGTGTCACAATCAGTAGCGGCTGGTGAAATTTTAGGTTGGGGCCAGACCCCGCCCTTCCTTTTTGACCCCTCCCACATCTCATAAGCCCCACCCCTTATAGTTTCCACCCCTTGTGTCAGGAGTATACAGCATCACCAGATAATGGTATACAGCATCACCAGATAGGAATATACAGAGTCACCAGATAGGGGAACCTCCTAAAAGGTTCATCAACCTGGCTAAAAACAAATGACAGACAGTTGTTGGCTCTGTCAGTTAGCATGTAAAGCCAGAAAATTCTATGCTTAGTGATTTTTCAAGTGACCTGCTAGGGAAATGTTTTATTCCACATTCAGTAATCTTCAGCACCCTTAACTAATGTCCCTAAAATTGTTCAGGTGCAGTAAGCTGTCTATCAACCACTTCTGCCTCGCTGATTTAAGTAGGATAGGGTAAAGCTTTCTATTGGCCAAGTACACATTTTTTTTTATCTCCCTCTACAGTAGGTATTGAAAGTAAGCTTCTAAGCTGCTCTAGACTTGAGTGAGTCTGCAGGGCTTGATCAAGGTTGGTGCTACAGGCTTGGACTTATAGGTTGGTGCTGCCAGTCCAAGCCAACTGTTTATTGGCAAATGAGAGCAGCAGCTGATGCTCAGCAGAGGCTGAATTCACTGTATCAGACCAAGGAAAGAGGTAATGGGTACCATCCCCTGTTCTCCACCAGCATTTTAGAAGGCAGTAATGGCTCTGTTGCCTGCAATGATAATCTGTACATTAGTGTTGTTCTGCACCTTTACACTGAATTTAACTTCTGCTAATTACTGCTGCTCCTAAGGTGTCGGGGCTTGTAACAAATGTTGCCAACTTGTTACCAGGAGCACAAGTTGATAGTCGCTGGGTGGCTTAGCTCAAAGGTTTACCAGGGATTGCATTGGTTATATCAGACACCTTCATGTTTAACCACTTCCTTACTGGGCACTTAAACCCCCCCTCCTGCCCGGACCAATTTTCTGCTTTCAGTGCTGTCGCTCTTTGAATGACAATTGCGCAGTCATGCGACGTTGTACTCAAACAAAATTGGCGTCCTTTTTTTCCCACAAATAGCGCTTTCTTTTGGTGGTATTTGATCACCTCTGCGGTTTTTATTTTTTCCGCTATAAACTAATAAAGAGCGACGATTTTGAAAAAAGAACAATATTTTTTACTTTTTGCTATAATAAATGTCCAAAAAAACAAAAAAAAAAAACAAATTTATTCATCAGTTTAGGCCGATATATATTCTTCTACATATTTTTGGGAAAAAAAATCGCAATCGGCGTATGTTGATTGGGTTGCGCACTACAAACTAAGGACATTGGTTTATAGGGTTTTTGTATTTATTTTTATTTTTTTACTGGTAATGGTGGTGATCTGCGATTTTTAGCGGCACTGCGATATTGCAGCGGACACGTCGGACGTTTTTGACACTTTTTTAGGACCAATGACATTTATACAGCGATCAGATCTAAAAATAGACACTGATTACTGTATAAATGTCATTGGCGGGGAAGGGGTTAACACTAAGGGGGCAGTGAAGGGGTTAAAAGTGTTCCCTGGGTGTGTTCTAACTGTGGGGGGGGGGGGGTTGGCAGGGGCATGACAGATCTAACTGATCCCAGTGACAGGGATCAGTAGATCTGGCATGCCCCCCCTCACAGAACGGAGAACCGCCGTGTTTACAACGGCGGTTCCCCGTTCCTACTCTCTGTGAGGAGATCGCGGGTCTCCGGCGGACATCGGGTCCGCCCGACCCGCGGGCACGCTCACATGGCGTGCGGGAGCGCACCCAGCGCGAGCCGAAGGGGAGGACGTCTATTGACGGCCTCCCTGCATTTTAGATCCGCGCTGTAGCCGTCATTCGGCTATGGCGCAGACGGGAATAGGTTAAGTATGTATTTTACCCAAGCTTGTGCTCTATTAACTACTTCCCGACCAGCGCCGTAAATAGGCGGCGGTCGGGTTTGAGCGGCTGTACCGGGACATAGCCTGCACCTGCAGGCTATATCCCGGCATCATTTTTTAGAGCTGGCGGTCGGCTATCCAGGGGTAACGACCGATCCGGCTCGGGAGCCGCTCGGTCGTTACCCCAGGGGGCGGGAGGGGACCCCCCTCCCGCCGCTTTCCGCTGCTCTTCTCCGGCCTCCCGTCCCACCGGGAGACCGGAGCGATGATCCGCCGGCTGGAAGGAGACCTGACAAAAGCCGTAATCGGCTCCGATCGGGTCTCCTTTGGCAAATTCAAAAACGTCACTTCCGGTTTACACGGCGGCTAACGGCGCCAAATTTAAAAAAACGACAGTATTCAGAATCGCCGTTTTTGGCGATCTGAATACTGTGAAGTGTAAAGGAGGGATGGGGGGTCTTTTAGACCCCCCGGCCCTCCATAAAGAGTACCTGTCACCATATATTACTATCACAAGGGATGTTTACATTCCTTGTGATAGCAATAAAAGTGATCAGATTTTTTTTTTTTTAAAGGAACAGTGCTAAAAATAATGAAATAAATGAAATTAAAAAAAAAAGAAAAAAAAAAAGATTTAAATCGCCACCGTCCCCGCGAGCTCGCGCAGCAAAGAAAACGCATACGTAAGTCGCGCCCACATATGAAAACGGTGTTCAAACTACACATGTGAGATATCGCCGCGATCGCCAGAGTGTGAGCAATAATTCTAGCAAAAAACCTCCTCTGTAGCTCTAACCTGGTAACCGTTAAAAATTTTTAAAGCATCGCCTATGGAACTTTTTAAATACCGGAATTTGTCGCCATTCCGTGAGTGCGCGCAATTTTCAACCAGGTCATGTATGGTATCTATTTACTCGGCGTAACATCCTCTTTCACAATATGGAAAAAAATTGGGCTAACTTTACTGTTGTCTTATTTTTTAACTCAAAAAAGTAAAATTGTTCCAAAAAAATCGCGCTTGAAAGACCGCTGCGCAAATACCGTGTGACAAAAAGTATTGAAACAATCGCCACTTTATTCTCTAGGGTGTTTGAAAATATATATATATATATATAATGTTTGGGGGTTCTAAGTAATTCTCTAGCAAAAAAAAATGTTTTTAGCTTGTGACCACCAAATGTAAAAAAGTGGCCCGGTTGGTAAGTGGTTAAACCGGTGGAGTTTCAGTAGGACAGATGTGTAGGAGTATGTGTACACGTTGATCCTGGATCATCAGGTCCTTCAGGGACTTATAGAAATCTTTTTTTCAGTCCTTTATTCCACCTGTGGAATGTGGTGCAGGAACTTACATTCAGTATACTGTAGTATATTTCTGGCATGTAAGAATCAATGTCACTGTCCTTCTCCATGACTAAAAAATTGTCAGGATGGCTCACAGCCAAATGTCCTTCCCTGTGTTCAAAAGAACTGAGAGACTGTCACTGTTGCATGCGCTTAGCCATTGTTAATTCATGCTAGCTTCCTTGCTTTCCTTGCTCTCTGCTGCCTCTATCTTGAACCACATTTTGCAGCCTCCCTCTCAGCTTCATTTTTGGCTGCAGTGATTTCTGCTGATGAGGAGCATTGCTGTTTGGTACAGGCAGTCTAATGCCGGCATGCTCAGATAGCATTTGTTTGTGCATTGGGTTCAGTCTTTGTACCCTCACCCCCACCGGGCAGCACTAAAACCACTTGTACCTAAGATGAACAGAGCCCTTTCTCCTGCAGGCTCCTTTATAATCTGCTGTGCCTGGATATCTGCCTGTTAGGCTGGGTTCACACTATCCGACAAAAAAACGGCCAGACTTTGATCCTACTTTGCTGTACGATTTGCAGTCCTACATAGGGTCAAAGTCGGACCGTTTGTCTGTGAACAGGGATCCGACTTTGATCCCGACAATGCCAGGCACTTTGTGCTCTGGGGATCTTGAAGGGGAACTCCACACCATATTTTTAAAGAAAAAACTGGCATGGGGTCCCCCTCCAGGAGCATACCAGGCCCTTTGGTCTGGTACGGGTTTTAAGGGGAACTCCCACGCCGTAAAAACAGCGTGGGGGTCCCCCCAAAAACCATACCAGACCCTTATCCGAGCACGCAGCCCGGCAGGTCAGGAAGGGGGGTGGGGACGAGCGAGCGGCCCCCTCCCTCCTGGACCATACCAGGCCGCGTGCCCTCAACATGGGGAGTATGGGTGCTTTGGGGCAGGGGGAGCTCTGCGCCCCCCACCCCAAGCACCTTGTCCCCATGTTGATGAGGACAAGAGCCTCTTCCCGACAACCCTGGCCGGTGGTTGTCGGGGTCTGTGGGCGGGGACTCATCGGAATCTGGAAGCCCCCTTTAACAAGGGGGCCCCCAGATGCCGGCCCCCCACCCTATGTAAATGAGTAAGGGGTACATCGTACCCCTACCCATTTACCTGGGAAGAAATATGTACACAAAAAAAAACCACACAGCTTTTTAAAATATTTTATTAAATCTGCTCCGGTGGTCTTCTCCCCTCTCCGGTGTCTTCTTTTCTTCGGCTCTTTTGCGGGGTCTGTCATCTTCTGAGGGGTCTTTTCTTCTCCTCTGCGGCGTCTTCTGCTCTTTTGCCGGTCTTCTCCGCTGTCCCCTTCCCTCTCTTCTTCTTCTGAAAACACTTACAAAAAATTAAAGAGATTAAATATGAAAATCCACAAGAGTCCAATTTGCTTGCAGAATAATTCCAATCTGACATATCAGAGTCACTGGCTTTCATAAATGACATTTAGCTTTCTTCATAGTTTTGGTGGTAAACTACAGCTCTACAAATACAACAGCATTTTGAGTCTCCTCCCATCATCTCTTGCAGTGTATAGCAAAGAATAAATGAATGGGAGATTACAGACCACACTTGTAGCTACATGGACCCTTAAGGGTTGATTTACTAAAGCTGGAGAGTGCAAAAAATGGTGCAGCTGTGCATGCTAGTCAATCAGCTTCTAACCTCAGCTTGTTCAATCAAGCTTTGACAATAAAACCTGGAAGCTGATTGGTTTCTGTTTGGAGCTGCACCAAATTTTGCACTTTCAAGCTTTAGTAAATCAACCCCTTAATGTCATTCCTAGTCAAAGAATCATCCACCAATTTCTGCCTGATGATTGATACCGTTATGGGGTCTGTTAAAAGTGCCATTTGTTCGGGCTCTTTATTACGGTTTGGAGGTGGTGAGTGATTGTTTTACGTTTGGAAGCACGGGGAACACCTGAGCACCACCATGTGGATATTTCCATTACTGCACCACCATCATTTATATTGACGTTTATATTTCTGCACAGGACTCTATTATATATTTTTTTTTTTTTTGGAATTTACAAACATACCTTTTTGGGACTTATGTTAGCTATATGTATTTAATTCATTTTGCACAGTTTTGCACAATTGTTTGGACTATTCATGAATTGTATGGGATGCTTTGC
Organism: Glandirana rugosa; assembly: GCA_018402905.1. Lineage (NCBI taxonomy): Eukaryota > Metazoa > Chordata > Amphibia > Anura > Ranidae > Glandirana > Glandirana rugosa. The sequence continues at coordinate 869,899 of BLSH010370155.1, read as the reverse complement.
TGAATTTGCAAATTTATATTCAAATACATTTATTTCTATTCTTTTTGGATTGTATGTTCACGGTTTAACCACTTCAGCCCCGGAAGGATTTCCCACTTTAGGGCCAGATCACTTTTTGCCATTCGGCACTGCGTCGCTTTAACTGTAAATTGCACGGTCGTGCGACGTTGTGCCCAAACAAAATGTGCGTCCTTTTTTCCCCACAAATAGAGCTTTCTTTTGGTGGTATTTGATCACTTCTGCGTCATTTCTGATCGCCGCTATAAACGAAAGAAGAGCGACAATTTTGCAAAAAAACACAAATTTCTTACTTTTTGCTAAAATACAAATCCAAAAAAAAATATAAAAAAAACTTTTTTTTCCGTCAGCTTTGGCCGATTTATATTCTTCCTCATATTTTTGGTAAAAAAACCCGCAATCGGCGTTTATTGATTGGTTTGTGCAAAAGTTGCCGCGTTTACGGATGATGAGAATTCATTTCTGGGGGTTTTTTTTTTACTTGTAATGGCGGCGATCTGCAATTTTTAGCGGTACTGAAATATGGCAGCAGACATTTCGGACCATTTTGACACTTTTTTGAGACCATTGGCATTTATACAGCGATCAGTGCTATAAAAATGCACTGATTACTGTGTAAATGCCATTGGCAGTGAAGGGGTTAACCTGGGGGGCACTCTAAGGGTTAACTGTGTTCCCTGGGCGTGTTCTAACTGTATGTGGGGTGGCCTGGCTGGGGGAAGGGAGTGATCACGGCTTCCATATACAGGAAGCCTGTAATCACAGCCCTTCCCCCTCTAACAGAACGGAGATCCGTGTTTACTTACACAGACCTCCGTTATTTCACTGCGGGGGACCCATTGCGGGTAGCCGGCGACGATCAAGTCCGCCCTACCCTCTCCCTGGCACCCCCAACACAGTGAGCGTGCGAGCGCGCCTCCGGCGGCATGCGCCTGCTCCCAGTGAGGGATATTGCAGCCGCCGTCATATGATGGCGGTTTGCAATATCGAGCCACTTTGTCGCCGTCAGACTGTGGTAGGCAAGTGGTTAAGATTTAGTTAAGGGTGGGGGTTGAGAACTCATGTTTTATTGAGTTTAGCATCCTACCTTATAAGGCACATATCTATTCTTCACTATCTATTTAATTTAATTTATTTATTCATTGTTGGGTCGATACACTTAATGGTCCGTGTTTATACATATATACAGTGCCACACCCACTTTAACCTTTTCTCTCTAACTTGTAGAAGGTATCATGGCTGATTCTGGGATTTTCTGGAAAGGCTCACAGGGACTCTGTCCCACACCGACTCTAGCTATCCCTCATCAATATACAATGCAGGAGGGTGGTTTCCAAATTAGTAAACCTTTGCTAGGACAGAGAATGTTCAAATCTAGTTTAAAGCTGCTGAACTGCAAATGCTGAACTGCAAATACAGTACAGGCAGTGCAAGTGATATTAAAGTTGTTTTTTTTTTCTAAAATAACAAACATGTTATACTTACCTGCTCTGTGCAATGGTTTTGCACAGACCAGCCCAGATCCCCGTCTTCTCAGGTCCCATGCCAGCGCTCCTGGCCCCTCTCTCCTGCCAGGTGCCCCCACAGCAAGCACCTTGCTGTGGGGGCACCCAAGCAGGCATGCTCCTGAGCCGCGACTCTGTGTGTCCATTCACACACAGATCCAAGTTACGTCTCCTGATTGGCTCACTGGCTGTGATTGACAACAGTGGGAGCCAATGGCTCCTGCTGCTGCCAAAAGCCAATCAGGAGCGTGAGTCCCCAGAGAGCCAAGGCTCTCATGGACATCGCTGGATCAAGAGGGGGTTCAGGTAAGTATTAGAGGGCTGCTGCACACAGAAGGTTTTTTACCTTTATGCATAGAATGCATGAAGGTATGAGAACCTTGTGCCTTTAGAGCTACTTTAATCATGTTAAATACTACTCCACAGTCCCCTCCTAAGCATTGCATATCAGGAACTGCATGCATGGGTTTTTAAGCAAGTTAAAAGGGAACCAACAATTTTTTGATATTTGTTTTAAGTTGTACTATGGTAATGGGGACATGTAACAAGTATAAAGTAGATGTTATCCCAATTTGGCTGCAAATGTGGAAATACAATTTAAGCTGGCTGTGCTCTGTTAAATGTGCTTTATCAAATGTGTCACCTTATCTGGCTGTCTGCCACAGGTTGTATTTGTTATTGACTACATTTTGGAGGGTTAAGGATACCATGTTCAGTATGATCCACACATTCTCACCACACAGTTTTGAGTTCATCAGGCCTTATCTTATTCTCATCACAATCACCAGAACAAATAGAGCAATAAATATCCCCAAAGGGAGCAATAAAAACTTGACAAAGGACATAACCCTTCTCATAACAACAAATGCATTTACATTCACTAAACTAGAATAATGTACTGTATATATTCCACAATAGATCTCTTATAGTTTTTTTTTCTGATAGGACAAAAAATATGAATCCTTTACTATAGAGAACACCATCTGCTGCTACATTTTATTTAATAATTTTAATCAATTTGCTGTATAATGTATACTTTGTATTATTTATAGAACATTTAATTACTTGGCTAAATTGGCTTTTTCCTAATTAGTTTTTGAAAAGCTGCTTTTATTTCTTTGTTCCTCAGACTGTACAAGAGAGGATTTAACATTGGAATGACCACAATATTTAATAGAGATACAGCTTTAGTGTTGTGATAAGAATTATTAGACGGTGGCAGAAAATACACACATACTAGAGTCAGATAAAGCACAGATACAACCGTAAGGTGGGATGAACATGTTGAGAAGGCTTTGAGCCTGCCTTTAGCAGACTGGATCTTTAGAATCACTGAAATAATGGAAACGTAGGAAGATAATGTAAATAAGAAAGCTGGTAACGCCAAAAAAGCTGCTTCACAAAGTATAACGATTCCTAACTTAGTGATATCACCACAGGAAAGGCTCAGTAAGGGGACAGAGTCACAGAATAGGTGATTGATGGTACGTGATTTGCAGAAAGGAAAACAGGCCATCAGACTGATGATCGGAGCAGGGTCAACAAAACTAATAAACCATGCAACAGCAGATAGAGCTGTACAAACCTTATTATTCAGTACAAGATTGTAGCGTAGAGGATTAATAATAGCCACATAGCGATCATATGACATGACAGTCAACAAGAGGTACTCCAAACTTTGGAAAGAGATGTAGAAGTACAGCTGTGTCATACACTCTGAAAAGGAGACAATTCTCAGGTTTAGAAATGTTAGTAGAAATCTGGGATGAATAAGGCTTGTCAAGCAGATATCTAAAAATGATAAGTTACAGAGGAAGTAATACATAGGAGTATGAAGATGAGAATTCGAATAAACAAGAATTATTATAAACGCATTCTCCAGAAGACAAAGGGAGTAGGCAACCAGGAATGCAAAGAATAGCAGAGTCTGCAAATCTGGGTATTCAGAAAAACCTAAAATAATAAAACCTTCTGTTTTGTTCCCAGACAGCATCCAGCCTCAACACAAAAAAAAAAAAAAGAAACATACAGTTAATGGTATAATACAGCAAAGGAAAAATAAATGAAAATGCATTTGTTGGCTATGGCTGGGGTTAATTTACTAAAGGCATATAGGCTATTCACTTGCATCGTGAACATTAGTAACTAAGATGAAGCTGTGTTCATTTTGAATACTTAAGTGTAAATGACATTGAAAACAATTATAATTTTTGCCAGCACATGAGTGGCTGATTGAAGTGAACATGGCTTCCTCTTGTTTAGTAACACTCGCTCTTCAAGGTGAACATCTTTGCAAAGTGGACATTTCCTTGCTAAAAGAACAGCTTCAACTTCCTTAGCAAATCAACCCCATAACATTGCTTGTAGTAGAATAATTAAAAACTGTACTTGAATGCATGTAAAATGTTATTAACATAATATAAAAAAACAACGATATAGATAGAAATGTACCAAGATTGTAGATAAAATGTTTGGTCCGTCATAGTTACAATTAATGCTGTCATACATGACTGCCTCTGTTTATTAGTTAGGTACAATCTAAACATTAAGGACATACTAAACAGATAAACGCACATTTTATTTTATGGTAACACTTAAAGTGTTACTAAACTTAGGACCCTGCATTTACTATATCGGGTCTCCCACAGTACACAGAACATGGAATTGCTATTATTTTAGTGAATATAAATGGCTAAATACCTTTTCTCATCAGCAGTATATAGCAATCTTGTGACTTCCATCAGTGTATGCTTAAAGCTTGTAGGAGAATATTTAATTCTACTCTGACTGTCCTATGAGGCTGCAGGATCCATGACCCTCTGTCTGGACAGTGCTGATTGCCCTGTGCTGGTCGCATGCACCCTCCCAAAAAAAAAACTCTCTAGCAATACACACCAAACTGAACATGTGTAGAGTGCCTCCAAAGGCTCTGTTCTATCAGGAGATAGATCGGGGACTGTGGAAGAAGGGGAGGATCAGAGAAGACACGATCAAACAGCCTTTTTATACAGTGCACAGGATTAACCCCTTAGATTCCACAGTGAGAACAACAAGCATGCTTTACTGCATATACAGACTGATTTTACTGTTGTGGGTTTAGTAACACTTTAAGTACAATGAAGAAAGGAGAAAGGCCCATATGATTACATTTTACCTTTCCACGACTCTTTTTGCATCTTTCAAATATCCTTGGCATATTGCAATAACTGAGTGGTTATATAGAAGAGTGCAAGAAATTGGTTGGGGTATTGGTAGCATTGTGAAACCTTCTTAAGCTCATGGTAAAACATTTATTTTTATATATTGTCTACTCTCTCCTTGTAACCAAAAAAAAAAAAAATAGGTAGACACTTGTGCAAATTGTAAAAAGGTAGCAGTCTTGGTAATAATATTTCTGGTGAAAACAGCATGTCATATGATCAGGAGAAATTGTGACTTTTTCTGTAATCCTGGCTCCACGTCATCTCATCTACCCTATTGGTCTATGAAGTCACTTATCAAACTATTAATAAAAATGGGGCCAAACCCAACTTTTTGAAAAAAAATCTGCGATTTGCATATAATTATCTTTTTATATCTTTGGATCCGCTGATTCCACTAAATGTCTCATCTGCTTATGCATTTTTCACCATACACTTCAGCATTTAAATAAACATGTCACAAATGCAGGCAATTCACACTGAAGATATGATAAAAAAAATCAAAACATAGGTGTCTGGGGGCCGCTCTGAAGTGAGCTAGAAAAAGAACAGCACATGTCAGAATTGATGTGTCCTTTATTACTTCTAATAAATGGCCTCCTACCTTTTCATCAGGGCTGTAGAAAACCACAGGTTAGCTTTAACATTTTTTTCCACTGCATTAGTGTTATAAAACACAATTTAATATAAATATACCTGTATGTGCATAGCAGCACTTAGAAAACATAAGAACTTTAATATTTTTACAGGAGACATGGGCACATCATTGTTGATATGGTATTGTATGTTTTTTTTTTTATTGGTTGAACTAGATGGACTTGTGTCTTTTTTCAACCTAACTATCTAACTATGTTGTTGCTTCTGTTTTGCAAGAAGGTCCTGAACATATCTGTGATATCAAATACAAGTCCCTAGGTAACGCCGGTCCTCGGGACCCACTAACAGGCCAGATTTTAAGTATTGCCTTGGGGAGATGCTGACTAGAATACTGCAATCACTGAACGGCAAATGAGATCACCTGTGATGTATTTCAGTTATCCTGCAAACCTGGCTTGTTAGTGGGTCCAGAGGACCGGAGTTGAGAACCACTGCCCTAAAGGCTTGTCTTGCAGGTTTACTGCTGCCAGGGGCAAACAGGTTCCCTCAATATGCTTGATGAGATGGTTAGGAATTAAGGATTTCCTGTTCCTGTCTTGTCCTAAGCCTTTTAATGAAAATTACCCATTTACTGTCACAAACTTACTTAAAATAAACAATGATTTTGCATTACAATCCCCGATCTTTGCCACCAGGCATCAGACTCTGTTAGTTGTCCTAATCCTTTCTTTGCCAAGTACAGTACTTTGGCTAGTTTGTTGATATCTTGTTGATAGCTAAATTATGTGAACATTGTCTTATTTCAATCTTCAGCTAACATAAAACTGTTTGTTTGCATAAACTTAAACATAAAAAAAAATCTACAAACAAAGATGTACATTTTTTTTCCCCTGCTCGCATCACAAACTACAACACCTGGATTCTACTTTTGGCAGATTCAAAAATAAAATACTTTTTTAGTCTATAAATACAGTAAGGTGCCTTAAACAACTTACGGTCAAATGTTGTCTGGGTTAGATTTGCAGAGACAATCATTGTCTTTTTTTAATCTGATATGTATCTAAACATCAGCTGGATTAAGTAATTGAGGAGATCAGAATCCAATTCATATATATACTTTAAATGTCCTGCAGGGTATTGCACTAATAATACCAGTAATCTATTTTTTTCTGCAAATGTTTCCCCATGAGTAGTAATACAAACACCTTCCGGGGTTTATCACATTATGGGTAACAGAAAATATGGTTGCTGTGGTTGCCACCTCCAATAAAAGCAAACAAAACAATATTAACAATTCAGAAATAGAACTCTAGAATATTAAATATAGTTATGACAATATTGGTACCAAAACATGTGCACTCTTCTGTATACTGCATATTATTTTGAGACATTGAGGCTGATTTACTAAAGGAGAATGTTTGCAGAATAAATTGTGACTATTGACTTCAATCACTTGGGCAGATTGGGAAAGAGGTTTGGTACAACTTTACAATTGTGCCGTTTTGCCAAGCGACAAACTTTGCCAAGGATGTTTGGTGAGAGCACCAAGCTGAACATCCCATAATGCAGTGCAGGGAACTATGGTCGGGTGCAATACTTTGGCCAGTAATGCCCCTTCACTTTAACCACTTCAGCCCCGGAAGGATTTCCAGCTTTAGGACCGGAGCCCTTTTTGCGATTCGGCGCTGCGTCGCTTTAACTGACAATTGCGCGGTCGTGCGACGTTGTACCCAAACGAAATTTGCGTCCTTTTTTTCCCACAAACAGAGCTTTCTTTTGGTGGTATTTGATCACCTCTGCGTCATTTCTGATCGCCGCTATAAACAAAAGAAGAGCGACAATTTTGCAAAAAAACCCAAATTTCTTACTTTTTGCTAAAATACAAATCCAAAAAAAAAATATAAAAAAACATTTTTTTTCACCGTTTTTGGCCGATTTATATTCTTCCTCATATTTGCGATAAAAAAAATCGCAATCGGCGTTTATTGATTGGTTTGCGCAAAAGTGGTCGCGTTTACGGATGATGAGAATTCATTTTTGGGGTTTTTA
>BLSH010370155.1:816200-835038 GCA_018402905.1 Glandirana rugosa | reverse complement strand
GGAGTGGACGGACGGACAATTGCTGGGACGGACGTGGGCTGGTAGGCTAACGGACGAGGAAGCCATGGTGAGACTGGCGATCAATTGCTGGGCCGGACGTGGTGATGAGAAGTCGGATCGTGCCTGATGCCCTGTTGAAGTATGGTGGTGGACACAGGGTAGGTCGGGAGCACGAGGGGACACGAGGTCGCGAGGGACAGATGAGATGGTCCCCAAGACCTTGGTCCCGGCATTCTCTCCAACGGATGACGTATTCAGTCTGAGATGGTGGTCCCTGCACTGTCGTTGCCTGTCGGTCAGGCTCAGACGCGTCACCGGGAGAGCCTACCTACTGGATTCGGACGTAGAGTGTCCCGAGTGGGTTCGCCACTTCCTGAACGGGGAGCACGAGGGCTGGATGGGACACAGGTGGTGGTATGAAGTTGTCCCGTAGTCCGTGCTAGGCTGAAGAGTAGTGGTGCAGGCCGGGTCGTTAACTAGCGGTCAGAGTGGTACCGAAGGAGCAGGCAATCGGATGGTCGGGTGCAGGCAGGGTCGTTAACAGGCAGGCAGGTGAGGTACAGAAGGAACAGGCAGTCGGATGGTCGGGTGCAGGCAGGGTCGTTAACAGGCAGGCAGGTGAGGTCCAGAAGGAACAGGCAGTCGGATGGTCGTAGACAAGCTGGGGTCGGTGCAGGCAGCGTTCAAGCAGACGTGGGCTCAGGCCAGGTCACAGGTAATCAGGAAGCTCAGAACGGGTAGCTCAGGAACACAGTAACGCTGTAGAATGGACAGCACTTGCCTACAGGAAGCAGGAAGTTTAAATAGAGCTGCCCATCCAAGAATTAGAGGAAACAACACCAAACTGCAATTAACCCTCCGCACAATCTTCTTCTAACACCTGGCAAGCCGCCAGATTTTAAGTAAAGTTACCAGCAAGCTGACTATTTTTCCTCTGGAAAGCTGATCCCCATGAGCTAATCTCCCACATGGGGTGGAGTTCAGCGTGCATCTTTCCAAGATGGGGGAGATGCTGAAGGCCTTGCTACAAGCCAATGCAGCTCAGTGGGAAACCAACCACCAGGTTGCAGAGGCCACTGGAGCACAAGAGGCGGCTCAACAGGCAGTGCTACAGGAAACCAACTGACAGGTCACAGAGGCAGCTGCAGCACAGCAGACGGCTCTGCAGGAAACCAACCTCTGGATCGCACAGGCCACTGCAGCCCAGCGGGAGGAAAGTCGCCAGGCTATCGCAGCAAAACAGCAGATGAACCAACAGTTTGTGAAGGCCCTTGTCAGGAGCCCACCTCCGTCCCTAGAATTTGGGCCAGGAGACCTATGCTCGGCGCAAGTAGCGTTTGCGCGCACGCTAGTGCGTGCCGGTGCGTGCGTGTGCCTGTGCGCGCGTATGCACCGGCACGGGCTCCCAAACGGCCATTTAAGCTGACAGCACTCTGCAATCTGTGCTGTCCATTCTACAGCATTCCCGTGTTCCTTAGCGATCTGTCCTGAAGACTTCCTGTTAACCTGTGACCCGGCTTGACCTGTACCTGTCTGAACTCTGCCTGCACCAACCCCTGGCTTGCCTACGCCCATCCTTCTGCCTGACCCCTTGGTACTTCAGTTGTCTGCCCGTTGCCGAACCTGCTTGCACCCAACCACCTGATTACCTGCTCCTTTTGTACCGCCTTGACTGCATGTTACCAATCCGGCCTGTCTCACTACTCTTCAGTCTTGCACGAACCTCTGGATGACATCTCATCACCATCTGTGTCCGATCCAGCCTTCGTGCCCCCTATGCTCTAGAACTCCCTGTCTGCTCTACCAGGGGTTCTGGAACCAGAGCCGTAAGAGAGGTTGCCCACTGCATAAGTCAGACTCTACCATCAGGTACGTGACAGCCCTGCTGGAATTAGAAGAGGGGCCCGCACGTCCGGTGACAGTGGAACCAAAGTTGGTACGCGCCTCTTACCACATGCAGAATATGACACCTGCGGATGACGTGGAGGCATATCTCACGGCGCTTGAAAGAGTCGCTTTTCGTGAAGGATGGCCAAAAGAACAGTGGGCGGGATTGTTGGCACCATTTCTGACCGGTGAACCACAGAAAGCCTATTTTGATCTTGAACCAGATAAAGCCCAGGACTATGGGACTCTAAAGGCAGAGATATTTGCATGGCTAGGGGTCACCATGGCAGTCCGGGCCCAATGGGTGCATCAGTAGACCTACCACACCGACAAGCCACCCCACTCGCAGATGTTCGACCTGGTCCACCTCACCAGGAAGTGGCTACAGCCGGAGACTTTGCCAGGTCCCCTGATTGTGGAGCGCATGGTCATGGACTGCTATCTACGTGTGCTCCCTGCTGCTTTGTGGAAGTGGGTCAGTCATGGGGACCCCAAAACCACCAACCAACTCATGGACCTTGTGGAGAGATACACTGCTGCTGAGGACTTGTTGCGCCCATCTATGCCCCACCCCAGTGTATCTAGGGGTGAAAGATCACCCGGCTGACCCAGTAAGACTGTTCCAGGGTTCAGGGGGAAATTTGATAAGACTGCTACAGTTAAAGAGACTGTGGGCTCTAGACCTGGAGACTGGCCAAAGAAGCCAGGAAGGTCTTGGGGACCCTGGAAAGGACCGGGTGTAGAGCATATACAGTGCTACCTATGCCATGCATTGGGCCATATTGCTGCCAATTGTCCCCTCAATGATGAATCCATGCAATGTGATTATACTTATGTGAATAGACGCCTTTCTTTTTTTGCACAGGTCGCATATACAGCATCATGTTCAAATCGCATGGAGAGGCAAATGTGTGTGATTTTTGTTGATGGAAAGCCAGCCACTGCCCTGGTAGTGTAGGTAAAAAGCAATTGTGTAAATCCTGCAAGGTTACACCCTAGCACTGTCGGGGTCATTTGCATTCATGGGGACACTTGTGACTTCCAGGCGGCGGTGTTTGAGATTGACACCCCTTGGGGCAGTGTGACTCATTCAGTGGGGGTAATACCTTCACTGCTATATGACGCCCTAGTGGGCAGGGATTTTCCCCATTTTTGGAGGTTATGAGAAGGCATAGGGAGTCTGGAGGAGAGAGCTCCCCCTGCTGCAGAAGCATGGGAACTCTCATCCGATCCTTTTTGCCAAATGGAAGGGGAGACTGGTGGAAGGACCATGGAAGGAGGAGACCCTCTTCCTTTTCCTTTACTGGCTGGGGAGCTGGAGGAGCTGGAAGATAGCTCCCAGCTGGAGGCTAATGACCCAGACAATGTCTCTGACCCTGACTGTGAGAGTGAACCGAATGTAGTACCTGACTTAGAGGTCCGGAGCGAGGACTTCTGTACAGAGCAACTACTGGATGTCACTCTCCTTAGACCTAGAGAAAATGTGAAGGTGATGGATGGGGAACCTGTGAACCCTAATTGGTGTGTGTCTTTTCCCTACATGGCTCTTAAAAATAATTTGTTGTATCAGGTGGTGAAACGTGGGGAGGACAAGGTGGAACAGTTAGTGGTTCTCAAACCCATTCCCAGGATGGTGCTAGATCTAGCCCATGGACATGTAATGGGGGGGCATCTGGGTATTGATAAGATCAGGGAGAGAATAACCCAGAGATTCTTCTGGCCCGGGTTGCATGCAGATGTCAGAGAGTATTGTGAATCATGCCCTGAGTGTCAGATGACGGCCCCGTCACCCCATTTTTGCAGTCCCCTTGTCCCACTTCCCATATTTGAAGTGCCATTTGAGCGAATTAGCATGGATCTCATAGGACCAGTGGTAAAATCTGCCTGGGGATACCAGCACATCCTGGTGATCCTGGACTATGCAACCCACTAAGACTATCACCAGGGAGCTGGTCCAGGTGTTTAGTTGGGTGGGGATTCCTAAAGAGGTCTTAACGGAGCAGGACACCCCATTTATGTCCCATGTGACCAGGGAATTGTGCAGGTTGTATAAAATCTCCCATCTCTGTACCTCGGTCTACCACCCCAAAACGGATGGACTTGTGGAGAGGTTTAATAAAACGCTCAAAAGCATGTTGAACAAGATAGTGGAAAAAGATGGGAGAGATTGGGATATGTTGCTGCCGTATCTCATGTTTGCCATACAAGAGGTTCCGTAGGCTTCTACGGGGTATTCCCCCTTTGAACTCTTGTATGGTAGACATCCCAGGGGTCTGCTAGATGTCGCAAAAGAGACTTGGGAAGGAGAGGCCACATCATATAGGAGTGTCATCGAGCATATTTCCTTCGTGGAGGATCGAATCGCAGCAGTCCTGCCCCTAGTGAGAGTGCATATGGAGCGAGCTCAGGAAGCCCAAAGAAGGGTTTATAATTGGGGTGCTAAAACCCAAACTTTCAACCCCAGAGACAGAGTGCTGGGACTAGTCCCCACGGTTGAAAGTAAACTCCTAGCAAAGTGGCAGGGTCCCTTTGAGATTAAGGAAAAAGTAGGGGAAGAAAACTATAAAGTTAACCAACCAGGGAAATGAAACCCTGAGCAAATTTACCATGTGAATCTCTTAAAACTGTGGAAAGACAGAGAGACTTTAGCGGCAGTGCCCACTCCTCAAGAGGACAGGCTATCCATGATCCCAGACGTCCCCATAACTGAGTCCTTATCACTAACGCAGCAAATTGACGTTAAGGAGTTTATCAGTAGAAATAGAGATTTTTTCTCTCCCCTACCCGGACTGACCACCGTACTACAACATGACATAATAACAGAACCAGGGGTCCGCGTAAATGTAAAACCCTACCGAATACCTGAGGCTAGATGGGAGGCGGTGGCGAAAGAAATAAAAACCATTCTGGAGTTAGACGTGATAGAGGAGTCCCACAGCGCCTGGTCGAGCTCTATAGTGCTGGTCCCAAAGCCCCATTGCAGGTTCTGTAACAGTTTTAGGAAGCTGAATAACGTATCCAAATTTGACGCATGCCGCGGGTTGGCGAACTGGTGGACAGGTTGGGAGGTGCCCGGTACATAACAACCCTAGACCTAACTAAGGACTACTGGCAGATCCCCTTATTGGAGTTAGCAAAAGAGAGAATGGCCGTTTCTATTCCCGAGGGGTCTTCCAGTACAAGCGAATGCCATTTGGTCTGCATGGGGCCCCTGCATCCTTCCAGAGAATGATGGACAAAACCTTGAGGCCACATCGCCCCTATACAGCCGCCTATTTGGATGATGTGGTCATCCACAGTCCAGATTGGGAATCGCATCTGCCCCGAGTACAAGCAGTTGTAGATTCTCTGTGGGTAGCATAGGCCTGGAGGAGGCCAAATACATTGGGTATGTTATTGGTCAGGGACTGATCAAGCCCCAGAACAATAAGATTGAGCCAATCCAAAAATGGCCCCAACCGGTGAATAAAAAACAGGCTCATGCCTTCCTGGGGATTACAGGGTATTACAGACGCTTCATCCCCGACTTTGCCACCATTGCCGTCCCTCTGACCGATTTGACAAAGGGTAAAGGGTCGGGCATGGTTAAGTGGAATCCCAAAGCCGAAAAGGGCATTCCAGAAGTTGAAACAGTCCCTTTGTGTACAACCAGTGCTCGTGACCCCAGACTTCACAAAGGAGTTTGTTGTACAGACGGACGCCTCTGAGGTGGGGCTAGGCGCTGTTCTGTCCCAGATCAGGATCAGAGACGGTGAGGAGCACCTGGTTGTCTACTTAAGCAGGAAGCTTAACAGGCATGAGAGGAACTATGCCATTGTGGAGAAAGAGTGCCTGGCTATCAAGTGGGCCTTAGAGGCGCTGAAGTACTACCTTTTAGGTAGGTTGTTTAGGCTAGTCACCGACCATGCCCCCTGAAGAGGATATGTGACAACAGGGGGAAAAATAGTAAGGTGAGGGATCTGAGGGAGCTCTGTGTGCTGTTTTGGTCTTTAAACCAAGGTTTGCATTTTGCTTATGTTTTGTGGGTGTTGGGGGCCAGCCCCACACTATAGTGAGGAAACTATACTGTTAGTTTAGCGCCGGATGGCAAGGACTTATTTTCTGTTTTGTTTTGTTTTTTAATCTGCAGACTTCTTTATCAATAAACCTGGCAAACCACCAGATTTTAAGGAAAGTTGCCTGCAAGCTGACTATTTTTCCTCCGGAAAGCTGACCCCCCCACGAGCTAATCTCCCACAATATATACCATAGTTTGTAGATGCTATAACTTCACAAAATACCAAAGACATGTAGCAGAATACATTTTGCATGTATTTATGAAGAAATTTGATTGTATTGGATATTTTTCAGAACAGAAAGTAGAAAATATCTATTATTAAACATTTTTTGACCTTTCTTTGTTTATATTGCAAAAAATATAAAATCCCAGTGGTCATCCACCAAAAGAAAGCTCTATTTTTGTGGAAAAAGTGATAAAAATTTAATTTTAGCACAGTTGCCAGTTAAAGTAGCACGGTACAGAATAGCAAAAAAATGCCCTGGTCATGAAGGGGGTAACACCTTCTGGAGCTGAGGTGGTTAATTAAGGCTGATAAAAGTAAATTAAATATTAATAAGGGGTTAAATGCAGTAACACTTTAGGCTGGGTTCACACCATTGCAAATTGGATGCGGATTCCCCACATCCAATTCGCAATAGCAGGAGATTTTGACCAGCTCTCTATAGAGTCGGTACACATACAGTATCTCTCAAAAGTGAGTACATCCCTCACATTTTTGTAAATATTTTATTATATCTTTTCATGTGACAACACTGAAGAAATGACATTTTGCTACAATGTAAAGTAGTGAGTGTACAGCTTGTATAACAGTATAAATTTGCTGTCCCCTCAAAATAACTCCACACACAGACATTAATGTCTAAACCGCTGGCAACAAAAGTGAGTACACCCCTAAATGAAAATGTCCAAATTGGGCCCAATTAGCCCTCCTCTGTGTCATGTGACTCATTAGTGATACAAGGTATCAGGTGTGAATGGGGAACAGGTATATTAAATTTGGTGTTATCGCTCTCACTCTCTAGTACTGGTCACTGGAAGTTCCACATGGCACCTCATGGCAAAGAACTCTCTGAGGATCTGAAAAAAATAATTGTTGCTCTACATAAAGATGGTCTAGGCTATAAGAAGATTGCCAAGATCCTGAAACTGAGCTGCTGCTCAGTGGCCAAGACCATACAGCAGTTTAACAGGACTGGTTCCACTCGGAACAGGCCTTGCCATGGTCGACCAAAGAAGTCGAGTGCATGTGCTCAGCATAATATCAACATAATATCCAGAAGTTGTCTTTGGGAAATAGACGTATGAGTGCTGCCAGCATTGCTGCAGAGGTTGAAGGGGTGGAGGGTGAGCCTGTCAGTGCTCATACCATACGCTGCACACTGCATCAAATTGGTCCACATGGCTGTCGTCCCAGAAGGAATCCTCTTCTATAGATGATGCACAAAAAAGCCTGCAGTTTGCTGAATGCAAGCAGACTAAGGACATGGATTACTGGAACCACGTAATGTGGTCTGATGAGACCAACATAAACTTATTTGATTCAGATGGTGTCATGTGTGTGTAGCGGCAACCAGGTGAGGAGAACAAAGACAAATGTGTCTTGCCTACAGTCAATCATGGTGGTGGGAGTGTCATGGTCTGGGGCTGCAAGAGTGCTGCCGGAACTGGGGAGCTACAGCTCATTGAGGGAACCATGAATGCTAACATGTACTTTGACATACTGAAGCAGAGCATGGTCCCCACCCTTCAGAGACTGGGCCGCAGGGTAGTATTCCAGCATGATAACGACCCAAACAACCAGTGAAACTCTGGTGAACTCCATGCCCAAGAAGGTTAAGGCAGTGCTGGAAAATAATGGTGGCCACACAAAATATTGACACTTTGGGCTCAATGTAGACATTTTCACTTAGGGGTGTACTCAGTTTTGTTGCCAGTGGTTTAGACATTAGTGGCTGTGTGTTGAGTTATTTTGAGAGGACAGCAAATTTACACTGTTATACAAGCTGTACACTCACTACTTTACATTGTAGCAAAGTGTAATTTCTTCAGTGTTGTCACATGAAAAGATATAATAAAATATTTACAAAAATGTGATGGGTTTTCTCACTTTTGTGAAATACTGTATCTCCGCAGCAAGTCAGATGCAATTTGCACAAAAACATTGTGCGTCTTTTGGTCCGTGACAGGTCCAAATTCAGCCCAAAATTCAAGCTGAAATCAGACCTGAAGCATTGAACCAGGACGCACCAGACCCCTGTTGTGAGCCGCATACGGCTCATATGTGAACCAAGCCTGAATGTCCAGGTGCTTAACTGGTCTGCCTGTAGTACAGATCTTTCAACAATTTAAATTATTTGCCGCATCTTGAAATGAAATGTATGCCAGAGAAGACCAGCAGTTAGAATCCTATATCCAGGAAGACTGGGGCAACATTCCTCTCCCAAATGTCCAGCAACTGGTCTCCTCAGTCCCCAGACTTTTACAGAGTCCTGTTGCTACATTGTGGTAAACATGGCCCTTTCACTCTTTTTCTGAGACTTGTCACTGCCATCAATTTCAAAATGACCTTATTTTTTTCTTAAAATTGTACATTTTCTCAGTTTAAACATTTGATATGTTTTCTATTGTGCATAAAATATTGGTTTAAGAGATTTGCAAATCAATGCATTCTGTATTTATATAGATTTTACACAGTGTCCCAATTCTTTTGGAATTGAATTAAAAAAATGTACCTGTCAGTTTGCTTTCACTGACATTCTAATAGCCTAACCGATCACCTGCAGATCAAAGTTAATTTCTTTGATCTACAGATGAATGAAATACAATAGCTACAAAGGTAACAATGTTCCTTTACACAGAAACTCTGACTCTGACTAAAAGAGAAGTATGGCAAAAGCTATAGTAAGTAAATTCTACACTCTAGTCATGAGTTGTTAAAAGGTCACTAAAACAATGACATAATGGTAAGGTCTGAAAACATGGATAGTGTAATAATGGCACTCCAGCATAATGAACCTGCATGACGCGTTCCATGGAAAAAATGATGAAATGCTACTTTGCTACTTACTGAAGTCATTGCTGCCATAGGATGTAATCTGAAACATAGATCTGTGTTTAGTGTTGACAGCAAAAACTAAGACAAGAGTGACATTAACAGAGCTGTTAAAAGAATGAAAAGATTCTGGGGGTGAGAAATTAATATCAGTTATCATGAGTCATAGTGAGACTGGATGTTCTGCCTTCTTGTCTTGAATTTTAACTCAGCTAAACTCTAGCCAGGAAGCAAAGACTAGTATGTGCAAGCTAGAGGCTTACCTTGTTCAAAAATGCTCTCCTTTTTTTGAAGTCCATTTTTGTTGGCCTTCTTCTACACAAACATGTCCCTCATTCTTCCTGTGCAGAATAGGGATAAGCTCTGAGTGCAGTCTGAGCTCATGTTTGTACTGAATTTTGCTTGTTCTGGCTGCAGTGGGAAATTAAGCTTTAGCAGCGGTATTACTATCAATAGAACATTTGACAGCTTCCTGCTCAGGTTGGTTGTTAGGGAGCCAGCAGCTGTTGGCCTCATAACAACCAGTGACATATTCCAATCTGATTCTGGGGATTCTGACTGACAGCTGAATCTAAACAAAGGGGCATGATGATGTAAATATATTACAAAAAAGAGGGTTGGCCCCCAACAATCTCATACTGGGCTCCTTGGGTTTGAATTTTGGGGGAGAATCCTAAGGAAAAACTAAACAAAATAAATTCTAGCGCCCCCCGAAAAAATCCATGGCAGTCCTTTATTCTGAGTGAGCAGCCTAGCTGGCCATGAAAGGGGGGGGGCAGAATGTGCCCCTACTCCCAAACCATACTAGGCTACCTGCCCTCAGCATGGGACCGTGGGACACGTTGCATTTGTTTTACAGAATCAGATGCACCACTTCACAGGAAGGTTTAGGTCATCCCGCAGCCATGTTATGTAAAATAATTTAGCATTTTTAGACAAGTATATATATATATATTTATTAGTTATTCAAAAATAATACAGATAAAAACAAACATAATTCACCTTATCTCCAAAGGAGAGTTGACTAGTTACAATCCATATTCAAGGGTGGTGAGGAGGCAACATATCACCTCCTTACCAACTGCCAAACACACTCAGGATTTTTTGAGAGGAGCAGCAGTGCCTACTGCACTTGTGAATGAGCTCCTTTCAGAAAATGCACCAAACCCGCAGGATATAACAGCAGTCTATGACTAAGCGCAGCAAACCCACAGGAAAACTGCAGGTACATTGCACTGCACCCGCAGCACATCAGTGTGAAAGCAGCCCTATGCTATTATGCCCAGTGTATTGCCTCACACTGACCTAAAGATCTCTTCTTTCCTGCCACTGGCACCACTCTGGAGGCCACTAGCTGGGATAAGAGGTGGAGCGCAGTTGGTATCACTCTGCATGCGGCAAGAGCCAGCACTAAGGAGGCATCGGCTTAGGCGGCTATTGCTTCCTAATACAACTCCAACTTTACAAATAGCTCCTATGCATTGCACTCTGTTTGATGCTCTGGAATGGCGCATCAGTAAGCTTAGAACGCGATCTACCGGTCACCTGGCTGCGGTTTACAGGTTGCTGACCCCCCTTATAAAGTAAATGAAACAATAAGACAAAGACCAATTTTAGAAATAAATACATTCCATTAATCTAAGTGAGTGGAGTACCGACGTAACATATATCATTGGTAACAAAGATAATATTTCCTACTAACAATAATGCTTAGAAAAATAAAAACCACAAAACAAAATCAGGGAAAAAATAGCATTCTATTGTTTCACAAGCATTATTAAAATTGGTGTTTCCCGTCAAACAGGATTCATTTTTTTTTCTTTGATACATGTTCCCCAGGGCAGTGGTCTGCTCTCGCCCTATCCCATCTCATTTGTTAGACAACCCCTTGCCTATCAGGCTAGAAAATGGCCATTACTGACTTCTAAAATATGGCTCCAATTGACTTCAATGGGGTTCAGATTCAATATCCGTACTTTAGTAAAGCTTGCCAAACACACCTCGAACAGACCCCAGGTTTGTGCGGCTTATCATTGGAGAACAGCTTCCAGTTTTGTATCCTCCTTTTAGTAGTCATTTTCTTCAGTAGGTGGTTTTGGTCTGCGCAGCAAATGGTCAACCCCCACAGGATTTTTTTGGCAGCTATGTAGGTGTTTAGCAAAGAGCAGCCTTGGGTAGAATTGAGCGAACCCGAACTGTAAAGTTTGCGTTTGTACCTGACTTTAGGGTGTCCGTGTCCCGAACACGAACCCGGACATTTGAGAAAAAGTCCTGGTTTGGGATTCAGGTATTTTTTCGTGCCTTTTGGTTAGCTGCAGGGCAGCCAATCAACCAGCGTTTCACTCGTTTGCCCTTAGATGCCATCACAGCCATGCCTACTAATGGTTCCTGCTAATCATCTCATACTGGTGTAGGGAGAGGTTCCTGCTGCTGGTGTGAGGGACAGATTAGCATTATAAAATCATCTCATACTGGTGTAGGGAGAGGTTCCTGTTGCTAGTGTGAGGGACAGATTAGCATTATAAAATCATCTCATAATGGTGTAGGGAGAGGTTCTTGCTGCTGGTGTGAGTGACAGATTAGCGTTATAAAATAATCTCATACTGGTGTAGGGAGAGGTTCCTGCTGCTGGTGTGAGGGACAGATTAGCATTATAAAATCATCTCATACTAGTGTAGGGAGAGGTTCCTGCTGCTGGTGTGAGGGACAGATTAGCCTTATAAAATCATCTCATACTGGTGTAGGGAGAGGTTCCTGCTGCTGGTGTGAGGGACAGATTAGCGTTATAAAATCATCTCATACTAACATAGGGAGAGGTTCCTGCGGCTTATGTGAGGGACAGATTAGCGTTATAAAAAATAATATAAATTTGTGCTAAATAGTACATTGCGTCCAGAATGAGGAGAGCGTCAAATAAGGGATGTGGTCGTGTAGCTGCTGGTGTTGGTGGTGTTGGTGAAGCTCCTGTTGCAAGGAGAGAGCATGGTTGATCTGTGCCAGCTACACGCACAAGTGAAACACCTTCCTCAGGTGTGAGTAGCTGACAGATCCTTCAACGTTATATGGTAAGCCCAAATGCCGCTCAACGAATGATGAGGCCAGAACAAGTACAGGCGATAGTAGATTGGGTGGCTGACAATGCCTCCAGTTCCTTCACATTGTCTCCCACCTGGTCCCTTGCTGAAAGCTCAGAGTTGGCTCCTGAACCCCATGGCCATCTGTCTTTCACCTCAGCCCCTTGTAAATCAGCCAAGCAGTCTGAGCCCCAAGTCATGCAGCAGTCTCTTATGCTTTTTGATGACTCTACTGGTTTGAATTGCGTGGGCCATCCACATAGCCCTGCCCCAGAAGTGGAAGACATTGAGTGCGCCGATGCCCAACCACTTCTGTTTTAGGATGAGGACATGGAAACAGCACCGCAGCACGTCTCTGATGATGACGAAACACAGGTGCCAACTGCTGCGGCTTTCTACAATGTGCAGACTGACAAGGAGGGCAAAATGACATATTACTGCGACGGACTCCCTGTATTTTGGTTGAAGATGTCCAGGTACTTTTAAATAGCCTTTAAATAGCCTTGCAGGTTTTAATGTCATTATTGCATGTGTGCGCTGTAATATGTCATTTTGCTTGGTGGTCTTATAGCAGCACCATCTCTAATGTGATACATTATTAGGATGTGCCCCCCAAATATGTACCTATTTGACAAGGAGGGCAGCTGCCACTACTTTACCAGGTGAGCCATCCCTTCCCTGCACAAACAAGTTGGAGACAAGATCAAGATCACAACACCATCTGTGGCAAGGTCCACATAACCACTGATTTACTTGGACCAGTAAGCACGGGCAAGGACACTATATCTCGCTAACTGCACACTGGGCAAATGTAGTGGTGGGTGGGCCTGAGTCGGATAGCAGTTTGGCGCATCTCCTTCCGCCACCAAGGATTGCAGGGCATTTCTTTTTGCCTCCTGTTGCCTCCTCCTCCTACTCTACTGCTTCCTCCTCCTCTACCACCTCCTCATCCGGTCAGCATAACACCTTCACCACCAACTTCAGCACATCCAGGGGGAAACGACAGCAGGCTGTTTTGAAACTGATATGTTTGGGGGATGAACCCCACACTTCGCAGGAGCTGTGGACGGGCATTGAACAACAGACCGATGAGTGCTTGTTGCCACTGAGCCTCAAGCCTGGCCTGGTGGTGTGCGATAATGGGCGAAACCTCATAGCAGCTCTAGGCCTAGCCAGTTTGACGCACATCCCTTGCCTGGCGCATGTACTGAATTTGGTGGTGCAGATATTTCTAAAAAACGACCCGGATATGTCAGAGCTGCTTTCGGCGCTCTCACCCTGCTGCTGCTCGCCTGTCTGCGCTGCAGCGGAACTTCGGCCTTCCCACTCACCGCCTCCTATGCGACGTGCCCACAAGGTGGAACTCCACCTTGCACATGCTGGATATACTGTGCGAGCAGCAGCAGGCAATAGTGGAGTTTCAGCTGCAGCACTCATGGGTCAGTCGGTCTGAGGAAAAGCACAACTTCACCACCAACCAGTGGGCCTCCATGCGAGACCTGTGTACCATATTGCGGTGTTTCGATTGCTCCACCAACATGGCCAGTGCCGATGACATTGTTCTCAGCGTTACTATCCCACTTCTATGTCTCCTTGAAAAAACACTTCGGGTGATGATGGAAGAGGATGTGGCACAGGAGGAAGAGGAGGACGAAGAGGGGTCATTTCCATGGTTATCAGGCCAGTCATTCACAAGTGGCTTGGAGGGTGGGTTCCTGCACCAGCATAGGCCAGGTAAAACATTTTCAAGCCAGGGCACAGTTCTGGAGGATGAGGAGGACGAGGATGATGATGAGGAGGAGGAACCGTGTTCACAGCAGGGTGGCACCCAACACAGCTCGTGGGCATCACTGGAGCATGGCTGGGGGGATACAGAGGACACAGATGATACACCTCCCACAGAGGACAGCTTGTCTTTGCCTCTGTGCAGCCTGGCACACATGAGTGACTACATGCTGCAGTGCCTGCGCAACGACAGCCGAGTTGCCCACATTGTAACTTGTGCTGATTACTGGGTGGCCACCCTGCTGGATCTCCGTTACAAGGACAACGTGCCGTCCTTAATTCCCTCACTGGAGCGTGATCGGAAGATGCGCGACTACGACCGCACGCTGGTAGACGCGCTGCTGAGGGCTTTCCTAAATGACACCGGGGGCTCAGTGGAAGCGCAAAGCAAAGGCAGAGGAGGAGGAAGAGGTCGCCAACGCAGCTGTGGCACGGCCAGCACCTCAGAAGGCAGGGTTAGCATGGCCGAAATGTGGAAAAGCTTTGACAGCAGCACGCCACAACAAACAGCACCACCAGATGATAGGCAGCGTCTTAGCAGGAGGCAGCATTTCAGCAACATGGTGGAACTGTATGTGTGCACACGCCTACACGTACTGACTGATGGGTCTGCCCCATTCCACTTCTGGGTCTCCAAATTGGGCACATTGCCTGAGCTTGCCCTTTATGCCTTGGAGGTGCTGGCCTGCCCTGCAGCCAGTGTATTGTCTGAACGTGTGTTTAGCATGGCAGGGGGGCATTATCACAGACAAGCGCAGCCGCCTGTCCACAGCCAACATGGACAAGCTAACATTTATTAAAATGAACCAGGCATGGATCCCACAAGACTTGTCTCTACCTTGTGCAGAATAATCATTTATACCAGTCTCACACAGCCATTGGTATACTTAAAGACATAAGTCTTTATTGGAATTTGTAACAGGAGAAACATGAAAAATAAACCATGGTACATTTTATATGGAAAAAATGAATCCATGCTAGAACATCTCTGGGTTTGTCTGCAGATAGTGATCTTTTTTTTTTTTTTTTTTAATATGTCTCAATATTTTGGGGGCTACCCCAATTAGAAAAAAAAAAAAAACCAAACAAACAAAAAACAGTGTTGGCTACCTCCTCCTCCTCCACCGCCACTTTCAGCTACACCGCCACGGTCACCGCCTACTCAACCTACTACTCCACATCCACCTCCTCCTCCATTTTTTATTTTTTTATGTGATTTTAAGTTATTTGGCTATCCACATTTGTTTGCAGGGCACTTGTCCTACTCTTACCCCCATTTTGCTTCCTTGTGCAGCCCTCTAGCCCTTTCCAGGACTTTTTTAGAGCCATTTTAGTGCCCAAAAGTTCGGGTCACCATTGACTTCAATGGGGTTTGGGGTCAAGTTCGGGGCCGAACTCAAACTTTTTAGCGAAGTTTGGCCGAACCCGCTGAACCCAAACATCCAGGTGTCCGCTCAACTCTACCTGTGTACAATTTTCCTATTGTATGTTTTTAATATAACAATAAATAATAATAATAAAGCTTTGTTAATTTTAAATATTGGTTTGCTCATTGGTACCTCGATACATGGGTTTGGATTTTTGCCACACATACATGATCCCTTGTTCTAGTTTATATCTGGCCTTCTAGTTAATTTATTTTCTAATTCTGTACCTTGTCCTACTGATTTCTTGTTAACCATGCATTCCATTGTTTCTTATGCATTTAATTCTGTGTTACCCTTTTTGTTCTTTCATGTCCCCTTTATACATTCCTGGTGTCAGCCTGCTTTTCCTTGATCTGTCTATTTGAACCAAGGCACTATGGAGCTTGCAACTTTAAAAGTTGAAATATAACTACTGTAAGAAATATTGTAGTCATGTGCTCTTATTAGAGGTTTAGTGGCGTGGCTTGAAAACCTAGATGATGTAATAATACCACACCAACATATTGAATCTGTCATTTGTGTATATTTTTCCATAGGAAAGGTGATGGAACACAATGCATATATCTGAAACCAGTACTGCCTTAGGACTTAGTCTTAAACAAAGATCTGTTTTTAATGCTGTAAGCAGAAACCAAGATAATTGTCATTATAAGACAGTATTCAATAAGAGGGATACACAATACCTTCCATAAATAGATCTTCTATGGAACAGAAGACTCTGAAAGGAGAAACAAACCTAAATGTTCTGGTCATGTGTTCTAGTAAGACCGGATGTGCTGCATTTTTGTCTTGATCACGAGAGCTCTCTAAACAATGACATAATGGCTAGGTTTGAAAATGTAGACGCTGTAATAAAGCCACACCAACAAAACACCATTTACTGTCTTAGGAGGCACAGTATGGGAGACTTATTCACATAGCCAACTTTAATCTTCTCAACAGTCCACGTATTCTTGACCGAAACAAAGAATGAAATAAAGACATATAGAACATGTACAATGAAAGTTTCTTCATCCTCACAGTCGTGTTAACATGATACTTTGATCGGCTACCATAATAAGAGATAGCATTTTTTTGTCCCTGACATAGCAATGGTATTGCAGCACTGCATTTTTTGTTATGTATTTTTAAGTTTATTTCTATCTAAAACATTTTTTATTTTTTTTTGTTTTTCCTAGGGTTGGGAATGGTTGGACGCCATCTCGGTGACCACTGTGACTACAGCAGAGAGTCGTGGAAAATCCAAGTGTCTACAGTTGTCATTAGACCAGAATTCAAAGGGAAATCTTTCAGTGGCGACTTCTGTCACTTTGGAGAGATTTTCCTTCCACTCAGTGTCAATACTGTTTCCAGAAAAAAAAGAAAGAAAAACTATTTTGGCTAGAGAATAATTTTAATGTTAATAATCGTATCAGCGTAAAAACCTAGATAAAGCACATGGAAACAATCAACACTTCTGCAAGCTAAAAAAAAAAACTTTTAAACACAATCATCTAGGATTCAAGCAGGGAGTATGTGCTGAAATCATTCTATAAATAAATGGACTGAAAATATACTTATATTAGTTTGCGATGATTTGCCAAGTTGGCGTTGATAAAACTAAAAAGATAAAAGTCTTGTGGCAAATACCGTATCCACTATAGTTGAAAATTAGAACTAATTGGTGTTTACTGACTTTATTAAAGTGGTTGTCAACCCGTGACAGGCACTTTAACCTACAGGTAAGCCTATAATAAGGCTTACCTGTAGGTGCCCTACATATCTCCTAAACCTGCACAGTTTAGGAGATATACAGTGTACTAGCATTGCCAACGTCATTCGGCACATGCGCAGTGAAGAAATGGCCTCCGTGCCGTTTCTTCACTGAGATCGTGCTGTGACTGGTGGCTCCCGCGTGCACGTGCAGGAGTGACGTCCTGCGACTCCGGGCAGTCACAGAGCCGGAGTCGCGCCCCCGGAAGGAAGAGGGGCTGAAGATGGACGCTGCCTGCACAGTGAACGTCGCTGGACATCGCAGGCTTCGTTTGCAGATAAGTGACACATAATGGGTTACTATGCGATACATAGTAGCCCATTATGCTTCTACTTTGCAGGGGGAAATAGAGGAAGTAAATCCCATCAGAGTTTACCTTATCTTTAAATGAAAAAAAATCTGTGGATCAGAAATCAAAAATTAACATTTTTTTAAAAACAGAGGAAGGCAGTCCATGTAGTATAGCATTTATTCTTGTGCTGAACAATCATTTGTCTATAGTATATAATAAAATAAGTAATCCATATACCATATTTCTTATTATCCTCGATTAAGCAAAATTATAAGTAGTTTAACTGGGTGATGGAAAGGAGCAATCATTAGAAGAAGAATATGATGTAATGGGGACAAGGATACATGCTAAACAAACATTGCTCACTCAACTTCACTAGGAAAACAAAGAATGAAAATAGTGAAGACGTGTTCTTCTAAAGGAATTTCCAGTGCATAAATTAAAAATAGGATAAAGGTGAAAGCAACGCAGAATGTAAATTGGAATGTGAAACAATGCATTTTGTGAATAAATTCTAAAGTATTCTTTCACATTATACCCCAGATCAGCCATAACATTATTAACCCTAGCAGGTAAAGTGAATAACATTGATTATCTCATTACAATGGCACCTGAAAGTGAGTGGCATATATTAGGCAGTAAGTGAATATGTTGTTCCAGAAGTCGATGTGTTAAAAGTAGAAAAAATGGGCAAGAGTAAGGATTTGAGCGACTTTGATAAGAGTCACATTGTAATGGCTAGATGATTTGATCAGAGAAGCTCCAAAACTGTTCCTGATCTGCAGTGGTCAGGACTTATCAAAAGTGGTCCAGCAAATGGGGCTGCGCACACCAGGCAGGGTGCCCATGTGTTTACAACGGACATGTGAGCATCAGAACTGGACCACAGAGCAATAGAAGAAGGTGGTCTGGTCTGATTAACCATGTTTTCTTTTAGATCATGTGGGTGGTGTGTGTGTGCACTATGGGAAGTATGATCCACGGAGGCCCCACCTTGCAACTTACAGGACGTAAAGGATCTGCTACTGACAGCTTGATGTCTCAATGAGTCAGTGCTGTTTTAGTGACAAAATGGGGACCTACTAAATATAAGGTGGGTGGCCATAATGTTATGGTTGATTAGTATATATGAAATATAGAAAAAAAAAATGAATTTAATGATTTTTAAAGCAAACGCTGTTATTTTAGGCAACCCCACAAGCTTACCATGAATAAAACATTTCATTTACACATAAAAATCCTATCTCTTACCAATACAGTATATGTAAGTTCTCTGACATCTTACACAATAAATGGCAACAACAGTATATATAAAATGTATAGATATAAGAGAGTGTTTTTAGGGGATTGTTACCTGTTTACATACCTTTTTTTTATATATAAATTTTATTAATTTTCCAACAACATATATATCACAACATATATCTTCCATACAACTCCCACAGGAGCCTTCATTATATATATATAAAAAAAGCAGAAGACACTGTATTAATAAAAGTATTCTGCTG
>BLSH010370155.1:778415-795350 GCA_018402905.1 Glandirana rugosa | reverse complement strand
TGTTTTTGTATTCATGTTTTCCTAACAATACCCTCGAGTCCGGCCACCACCCAGCAGCTGCAGCAGACATGATCGTACTCCTGAACTTTCTGGTCCTCACTACCCCCACACAGGTATCCAGCTCTCCACACGCCGGGACGCCACACGCCGATGCTCACTCTGTGTGCGCCTGGTGAACACACACTAGGTCAGGGAGGGTAGAGAGAGGGGACTCTCCAATCACATGCTGGAAGCATTGGAAATTACGGAGCTCTGGCTCCAAGCGTCTAACACCTCTCACGCCCACCGCCCATCTCCCACACATACCTTTAATATACCAATGAATATAACAGGCCTACCTTGAACTCAATTACTCTCTGGCTTTTTGATTCTCAAGGATGAATTCTGTGGAAAAGATACCCCCCCAGCACATCATGGGTTAAATGCTCATTTTAGTCTAGGGATATCATAAAACTATACTTACCTAATTTCTCACTTCCATGGGCTTAATCTCAGCTGCATCATAATTGGTCCCTGAAACCACTTTTCTTCACCGCTTCATCAATAACAGGCATTTTGAGGTCATCATGTACAAAGCAGGACCAGCCCACAACCCAGGGCATTGGAGAGAGTTGAAAAGAACTGTTTGGGAGGAGGAATGAAAGATTAGGTAAGTATAGCTGCTGATTCTGTTCTTCGTAGATAAAATAAGCATTATTTTTCCCAGAGGCACTAGAATCATGGTTATAATACAAAGTATTTTTTAAATTTGGTGTTACAAATACGAATTAATGCAAATTTAAAAAGTGTAAATGATAGCAGTTTAATGCTTACACAGACCACAGAATTTTGACAGATTTCTGACTCTTAAATACAGAATTGATAGCATGTGCGTTCTGAGTATGTGAAACATTATGTCACCTACCTGATTAGGGAACTGGTAAGCAAAGATACAACCACAATTAAAGATTAGGTCAGTGGCAAGCTGGGTCGGTATTAGGAATCAAATACAGGACACAATCAGGGCACAGGATACAGCTGAAGACCAGTCAGCACTGACATTACATTATAGCATCCCTTAAATAGGCCATCTGGTGTCAATGCCAATTCTATGACATCTCCAGGTAACTAGCATTTTCAGATGCAAGTCAGTCATAGCCACGCCCTTTTCTGATGACAGGTGCACTTTATTGTCAAGAAATTTAGCTGATCAGAGTTCTGTATTCAGTTCTTTTAGTTTTATTATGTCCAGCAAAATTGTCCCAGCTAAGCCCCTACAAATAAGGCAGCATGTTGATTTAGCTTGTGAATATAGTACATTATAGGCAGGGCTTTTTTTCTCAGAAAATAGGTGCAGGAACTCAACCATGCCCCCCTACCCCTCCTCCCCAAACACACACCCCACACCCTCTAAAAAGCACATCATATAGTGGGTGTGGTCAAATTCTTAAAAGGGGAATTAAATACCAGGGTGCCTTATGTACAGAGTGCAGAGATCAGGGGTGCACTACGTGTAAAATTCCAGTGTGCGCTACATGCAGAGGTCGGCGGTGCACTACGTGCAGAGTTTGGGGGTGTGTTACATGCAGAGTTCAGGGGTGCACTGTGTGAAGAGTTTTTTTGGGTGCACTGCATACATAGTGCAGAGTTCAGGGGTGCACTACACACAGAGTGCAGGGTTCAGCCTTCATTCACAGCTGCTTACTTCTGCATCCCCTATGCACATCTCACCATCACCCCTCTTCAGTTTGGACCTCTGCATGCAACTACCCCTCCACTGCCCCCATATTTCCCTCCCTCCTTAAAAGCTCCACCATCTTCCACAGGTCTTACTTGTGTTGCTGTATTAAGTTGAAGCACCTAACTGGCTCTACTACCTCCCTGCATACTGTCCAGTGAGGGTTGTCAGAATCTGCACTGCACCCTGGGCCCCTGCTTCTCCCTTGTCCCCATCCTACACTCAGTGGGAGCCGCTCAGGAGATCAGATCTGTGGGAGCCGTTGAGAGACAATTTACCACTTGTGGTGATCAGGAAGCAGAGGGCCTGAACCAGAGGTGGTGGAACTTACCGTAGTTCCACGAAGTTCCAGCTGAAAAAAAGCCCTGATTATAGGTAAGGATTAGTGAATCTACCTGGATTTGGTTTGCAAACCGTTTTACTAAGGCTCAGAGGTGCAAAGGCTTAAAATATTCAATTTTCAAACTTTGCAGCAAACCATATTAAATTCTGGGGAAGGAGGGGATCTTTTTATTCAATTCTGGCCATTTGTAGGGCTAATACCTACCTATTGACTTTTGAACTTGATTTTTGCGAGAAAGGTGGGTGTTGGCAGAAAAAGTGAGTGTGGCTACAAAAGTGGGATTTAAAGAGGTATAGTTCAAGTCTTTTCCGCAGACCTTCACCCTAAACTAAGTGTCATATTGCCTGCCTCCTTCTCTCACAATTTTACTTTTTTAACTTATTTAACAGATTTTTTTCATGCTGCAAAACAGCACTTCTACATTTTTGCCTAGACGAGAATGGCGTTTGTGTACCCTGACCCTCTCCTGTATTCTGTGCATGCTCATATATGTCACAGTGCTTCGGGTCCCAAGTGAGCTCTGTGGCACATGGGCATGTGCATGGGTTTCCCCAAACAGCTGCATACACATGAGTGACCCCATGCATGCACAATGAATGCTGTTAAGGAAGTCCCAAACCTTTGCCTTCTGTATCTCCTGTATATGCACAGATGTGCTGAAGAGCTCTGTAAAGAGCTAGAGGCCAGGTAGAGCTCTGTGCACATGCCATAATGGTAGCACTGGTAGGGCAGTGGAGCCACTAAAGCAGGGACTGAAGTGCCCCCTTAAGTTACCACCAAAGCAACAAACTTCTGCATGGACTGGATGTAGCAGGCCAATGTATTTCCCTGTGTTGAAAGAACATGGTGGGGAAATCTTACCAAAGTTGGTGTAGGGGAAATTAAAGTGTAGAGACTTGAAGGAGATAGGGGCACAGAGCAGGGAGGAGCTGGACTGCAGTGTGGGCTCTATATGACTGATTAATGGTTATGGTCATAGCATACACATTCATTTGAGAACACTGGTCTCCAAACTGTGGCCCAGGGACCAGATGCAGCCCCTTGCTTGCTTTTATCCAGTCCTTGAGGCACTATTTTCATCCACTAATACCAACAGTGGGGAATAATTCCCCCCAACTGACACCATTGAAGGGGCAGAATTCTTTCCAATGACATTGACAATGGGGCCCAATGACACCAACAATGGGGGCACAATTCCTACCAGTGCCCCCAAGATGAGGCACTATTCCTTTCACTGACACCAAAGATGGGGTATTGTTTATTCCCATTGGCGTCGGGACCTTTTCTAGTCCAAAAACCCATAGCCAAGCTTCCCTTAGGTCTGAAGAAAGTTTAGATATCCCTGTCTGTTGGTCATCTCTTTCCACAACTTCCTGTATTCCCTGCATGCTTTGTAGCTTCTGATCTGCTGTTTTACTTCCACGTCTAAGGACTACATGCCCCATGGTACCTTGTTGTCTGCAAAAAGTGATTCCCATACTGACTCTTCCTCCTGAAACTTCTTCTCTTAGCCCCTCTGTAATTCAGAAGGCAGGCCGAATTCAAGGAAGCAAATGTGTGTGGGGATCTTTACATGTAAGTTTACAAATTTGAAGATCGTTCAGAGTAATAGGAATAGGCTAGATATAACTGAAATACAATCTGGAAATTAATATGTGAATTTACATTTTACATACCATAGATACGCTTTAACAAAAGCAAATGTCTCTCCCTCTCCATGTTGATACATAGAGGACTTACCTTGAACTGCAGAGCAGCCCACCACTCTTGATGCTGGCTCCAGTTTGCTGAACTCCACAAATTGTGCAGGTCAGATAACCAGAGCTCCGTACAAAGTGCAGAATAACGTGTGTGTGTGTGTGTGTGTTAAAGCTCTCCTGTTGATTCCCGCCTTGTTGGGTAAAGTTACATAATGAACCAATCACAGACAAGATGACAGTTCTGCTGGGGATGGTGGCTGACACTGTACATTAAAATAAAAGGTCTGGGGGGAGTGCCATTCAATTCAAAAGAATTGTGTTTTAGAAGCAACGTAGCAATATGTATTAGGATGCATCGGTGCAATATAAATTATGTGGTTAATTAATTTGCCTGCAAGAAAAAAAAAGGTAAAGGTTAAGATTCACAAGAACCTCTTCTAAGCAAACAGTATGCATTATGCAGGTAGTTGTCTAGGAATTCCAAGAGTGATTGGTAGTGTATACAAAAGATCATGTAAGTTGATAATTGTTATTGGTGTTGCCAGACCTGTCTGTGTAGCAACAGATGAAGTTACACAACGTGAACTTGCTTAACCAACTTCATTAAAATGTGCCTGCTATGATAAATATGATAGTGTACTGTACACTTAAAGTGTTACTAAACTCAGGACCCTGAATTCACTATATCTGGTCTCCCACAGTACACAGCAGTATATAGCAGTCTTGTGACTTCTATCAGTGCCTGGTTAAAGCTTGTAGGAGGGGTTTTCATTCTCCTCTGACTGTCCTATAAGGCTGCATGCCCCTGACCCTCTGTCTGGACAGTGCTGATTGGCCCTGTGCTGATCACCAGGGCCGCTGATAGGGGGGGACTACCTGTCCTCTTGTAGGGGGCCCTGAGCACACAGGCAGGGGGACTAGTGATGAATAGACAATTGTGTCTCTCTTCCTCCAGCAGCTGAAAGCTGGTCTCTCCCCCTCTCCCTGCTGCCAGCTTTTATTTGCTGAGAAAGAGACGGGTCTGTAATTGTTGTCTCTCACTAATCCCCCTCCCTATGCGCCCCCCACACGCTGGCTCTAATGGGAGCTGTGCTCCTGAGTTTGTTACACTATCCCTGTAACTTTTTTTCTCTCCCTTTGTCTCTCTGACAGGGGGACTGCCCAGCTTGTAAATTTTTTTCATCTCATCTTCATTTTTATTTATTAAGGCTCCATGCATTTTTTAAGCCCCTAGAAGCTGTTATTAGCATTATTTTATGTTCCTACAAGCAAAATAGTCTTATCGTATGTGTCCATGCACACTACTTTGGGCTATTAGCATTTTTGAGCTTCGTCGTCTAGGAGCAGAAAAAAAAATGTTTTTGTAGTTTCTTGGAGCGTTTTTCCAGCAGAAAAAAATACTGAATGTCCCTAACTGCTTGTAAATGCTACTAAAATGCTCCTTTTTTTTTAGCTTTTTTTTTTTCTTCATGTATTGCAAAAACGCTAATAAAATGTGAATGCTCCTTAATGCTCCTAAAAGCTTCTAAATGGTTCTAAAAGCTACTAAAATGCTACTATAAGCTGGCACAAAAATGCTATTATCAGCATCTTTCATCCAGCATTTTTTTCCTAGCTTTTTTTTGAGCTTGTGAAAAACGATAGTGTGCATGGAGCATAACTCAGTTTTATCTTTTAGATTTAGCAGGACTTCTGTGAGTTATGTTTTATTTGTGTCAGCTAATAATTTGATTGTATTTTTAGAAAAATATAGTGTAATATTTTCCTGGGGGGAGGGGGCCCTGTCAAGTAGTCTGTAAGGAGCCCCGCAATTTCTATCAGCAGCCCTGCTGATCACACGCACCCTTACATAAAAAAAAGAAAACTCTATAGCAATATACACCAAACTGAGCGTGTGCAGAGTGCTGCCAAGGCTTTGTACTATCAGGGAATGGATTGGGGACAGTAAAAGTAGAGAGTAAAAATAAGAGAAGACAGGATCAAACTGCCTTTTTTCACAATGCAGAGGATTAACCCCTTAGGTTCCACAGTGAGTATAACAAGCATGCTTTACTGCATATACAGGCTGATTTTATGGTTGTGGGTTTAGTAACACTTTAAATGACACGTAAATAACACATAGACATTATCACCTCTAGAGTAAACGTACACATAGACATCGGACACTGGCCCTATCAAACTTAATTTTACCTGGTGTGAACAGCGATTGTGCTGCTTGTTGGGGTCAGATTTGTTTGTAAAAGGTTAAGGGAGGGGAGGTGGTCAAGCACTGGACCCCAGCGTGAGTATTTCAGTTTGGTGTGACAGTTCTTTTTATAGTGACCCCTTTGTCTTACCAGAAGTGGCTTTACCTCTAAAGAGGAAAGTGAATGCTTAAAGAGTAACTCCAGAGATGTAATTTTCTGCTTGCGTGATTTTCCTAAAAGTCTGCACCAGGACATTAATAACATTTTAGGCATCTTCTACAATAATAATTATATTTTTGGTAAAATACTCCCTAGGGGTTAATTACTTCTACAGGGATGCAGCCACTGCAACTTTACTCATTAGAACACTGCAGGTGCATTAGATAATTAAAATGAAAAAGAAAGTGTCGTTTTTTCAGTTTCATAAAATAGTCATAAAATAGTCACAGATAACTATTAAGTGCTAGCAGCTGTCCACACAAATTGGCTACACTTAATCATTTAAAAGTCACCAAGTGGTAGCGCAGGGGTACCCCCATAAGCTTACTCACAGCTAATTAAAATGAACACATATGCTCCCATATCAGCCTTCCAGGGACATCGTTGAACAAACAGCTTTTTCATGAGAACAGAAACAGGAAGGATTCTGCTACAAATAGAATCGGAGAATAAGGTGGGAACTGGTCCCTGCCATATGTCTGTTAGGATTTTTAAGGATACGCAGTTGTCCCTGAGGTAAACAGACTGCCTCAAAATAGAGTATAAAATTAATTTTATTATTACAAACATTATTACAACCATATTATAAAGCATTGGTGTGTGATTAACATGTAGCACAAGGCCTAGAATACTTGTTACTGTTCAACAAGGAAGAAGAAACTTGAGCATAGAATTGTCCAACGTGTTTTGCGGGATTCAGTCCCCGCTTCTTCAGGGAAATTCACTATGCGTATAAACTTCAAAAAAGTATAATTATAATCACACATACAGTATCTCACAAAAGTGAGTACACCCCTCACATTTTTGTCAACATTTTATTATATCAACTCTGAAGAAATTACACTTTGCTACAATGTAAAATAGTGAGTGTACAGCTTGTATAACAGTGTAAATTTGCTGCCCCCTCAAAATAACTCAACACACAGTCCTTAATGTCTAAACTGCTGGCAACAAAAGTGAGTACACCCCTAAGTGAAAATGTCCAAATTGGGCCCAATTAGCCATTTTCTCTCCCTGGTGTCATGTGACTCATTAGTGTTACAAGGTCTCAGGTGTGAATGGGGAGCAGGTGTGTTAAATTTGGTGTTATCGCTCTCACTCTCTCATACTGGTCACTGGAGTTCAACATGGCACCCCATGGCAAAGAACTCTCTGAGGATCTGAAAACAAAATTGTTGCACTACATAAAGATGGCCTAGGCTATAAGAAGATTGCCAAGACTCTGAAACTGAGCTGCAGTACAGTGGCCAAGACCATACAGCTGTTTAACAGGACAGAACAGGACTCACAACAGGCCTCGCCATGGTTGACCAAAGAAGTTGAGTGCATGTGCTCAGCGTCATATCCTGAGGTTTTATTTGGGAAATAGACGTATGAGTGCTGCCAGCAATGCTGCAGCGGTTGAAGTGTGTCTTGCCTACAGTCAAGCATGGTAGCGGGAGTGTCATGGTCTGGGGCTGCATGAGTGCTGCCAGCACTGAGGAGCTACAGTTCATTGAGGGAACCATGAATGGCAACATGTACTGTGACATACTGAAGCTGAGCATGATCCCCTCCCTTCGGAAACTGGGCCACAGGGCAGTATTCAAACATGATAACGACCCCAAACACACCCTCAAGATGACCACTACCTTTCTAAAGAAGCTGAGGGTAAAGGCCATGGACTGGTCAAGCATGTCTCTAGACCTAAACCCTATTGAGCATCTGTGGGGCATTCTCAAATGGGAGGTGGATGAGCTCTGTGATGTTGTCATGGAGGAGTGGAAGAGGGGCAACCTGTGAAGCTCTGGTGAACGCCATGCCCGAGAGGGTTAAGGCAGTGGTGGAAAATAATTGTGGCCACACAAAATAGTGACATTTTGGGTCCAATTTGGACATTTTCCCTTAGGGGTGTACTCACCCAGCGGTTTAGACATTAATGACTGCGTGTTGAGTTATTGTGAGGGGACAGCAAATTTACACTGTTATACAAGCTGTACATGCACTACTTTACATTGTAGCAAACTGACATTTCTTCAGTGTTGATATAATAAAATCTGTACAAAAATGTGAGGGGTGTACTCACTTTTGTGAGATACCGTATAGTTTTTTTATATCATTTTATATCAATAATAATTTGCAAGAATTACTTCATCAAGTTTGTGCTCACTAATTTTAACAAACTGTAGCTGTGCCTACTTTTGAACCACTGTGGAGGGCAAGGCCGGCCCCACACCTCCACTCCCTGGTGTCAGGATGTATGGGAGCAGTCTGAGAAACATTGGACCATGTCCCAGATGGATGCGGGCAAATGGGGGCATTGGGGTGGGGTCAATTGTTGGAGGTTGGGGCTGATGGTCCTGGCGGAGGATATTGGGGTGAATGGGATGGCTAGGATGATATATGTGCCGCCCATTTGTGTTCTGGTTTTGCTGGCGAGTGTGTGCTGTGAGAAAAGGGGGAACAAAAGGGGAGAGGGGGTGGGCTTTGTTCTGAGAGTGGGATGTGTGTGAGGGTCTATGATTGGTTACCTGAATATGTCTGGTCCGAAGTGCTGCAGTGGTTAGCCATCCATACCCTCCTGTGGCAAAATATGGCAGGGATATTGCTTGTTATATCATATGTCTGATCTGGACAGGAGTATGGGCTAACTAGATTTACTCTGTCTAACCTTTAGAGGCCATAGTGGGCTGATAATAGATTTTGTACGTATCTTTGTGATAATGATTTTAGAGTTACTGGGACAAGCTCCTTTTGCTTGTTTGTTATTATAGATATTGTTTTGCTATTTGCCCGCATCCATCAGGGGTATGGTCCAATGCTTGACAGACTACTCCCATAGGTCCTGACACCAGGATGCGGAGGAGTGGAGCCGGGCCTGGCCCTCCACAGTGGTTCAAAAGTGGGCACAGCTACAGTTTGTTAAATTGGTGAGCAATTGAAGTATTTTTTGCAAATAATAATGGATGTAAAATGATATTAAAAAACTATATGTGTGATTATAATTATACTTTTTTTGAAGTTTAGACGCATAGAGAATTTCCCTGAAGAAGCGGGGACTGAATCCCGTGAAACGCGTTGGACTATTCTATGCTCAAGTTTCTTCTTCCTCGTTGAACAGTAACAAGTATTCTATGTTTTGTGCCACATGTTAATCACACACCAATATTTTATAAGATGGTTTTAATAATGTTTGTAATAATAAAATTAATTTTATACTCTATTTTGAGTCAGTGTGCTTACCTTAGTGACAACCACACGTCCTTAAAAATCCTAACAGACATATGGCAGGGACCAGTTCCCATCTTATTCTCCAATTCTGTTTGCACACTGGGATGTGGACGTGGTTGGTTGCCCAAGAACTGGTTAAGTTATATTATGGACTCTGCTACAAAGTTTGTTAAAATCCTTGCAATGTAATGTACATAGATCACTCAGAGGGGATTTTTTCTTCTCAACAAAAGTGGAGTCACCCTTTAAAGCAGTATTAAACCCAAAATAAAGATGTATGATATTGCAGCTTACCAACTTTAAATTTAGTGACTGCATTCATTTTCTCTTATTTTTTATTGTTTTCACCTTGTGATCTGGCCAGTAACACACTTCCCTGTCATAGGGTGTATGAGCAGTGGAGACACTCTTGAAAAGCAACATTGGCAATCTTGAAAAATGGTGGTATTAGATGCACTAGAAGATTTAGATGTACTTGATGAGCAAATTAAAGCAAAACTTCAGCTAACGCATTTTAAGCAATTACAGCGAACAGTTTTTATTGGGATAAAGGTATTACATAATTTGGGATAACACTCTAATGCACTTTCACTGGACAACTTGGGTTGTTAAATGAACTTGAAAAATAATAGATTTACTGGCTAGAAAACGAAGAGAAAAATAAGCCTGAAAAAGAAACGAATATGGACAACACACTTTGGATTGGAAAACATCAATGCATTAAATTTTGTTTGTGGGTAAGGGTGATTGTATTAGTGCAATTGTGCCAAAGAAAATTGAGTACTGCCCATGATACTTTTTTTATTTGCACTAACATACAATTTTTCAGGACAAGCTTTCAGGGTGTGTCCCCTTCTTCAGTGTCCAAGCAGTACTGTACTGTAGTGTCTAGGAAGTTGACGTGTGTTTGAAAAATCCATTTTTAGTTTGATAGATGGGTGAAAGGTGTTGATCAATGAGAACAACTGTTTTAGATTTTTTTCACCTTCAGTCCATATCATAAAGATCATAATCATCATAATGATTATTCAAATACACACGTCAACTTCCTAGACAATACAGTATACATCAGGGATGACAAGCTTCACACTTCTTTATACAGAAAACCAACTGACAGGTGCAGCTATCTCCATAGTTCCAGTTTTCACCCCCCCCAGCACACTAAACGGGCCATCATACACAGCCAGGCCATCAGATACTACCGAATATGTTCAGACCCAGAGGACAGAGATAAACACCTCAGAACACTGGCAGACTCCTTCCATAAGAAAGGGTACAAAGACAAAACCATAAACAGTAGCATAAACACAGCCTTGAAAACCCGAAGAGAAAATCTCCTCCAATATAAAGAGAAACAAATAACCATATAACTCTGGTCACTACATACAACCCAGTAAGTGTACATATTCGTCAGCACACCGCCTGACGAAGGGGCCCTGCTCGGCTCCGAAACGTTGCACTTTTCTGTGATGTGTTCTCTTCAATAAAGTAAGCTTTGGACAAGGATCCAAGGTGTGCTGATGAATATGTACACTTGCATGACATTTCCAGGACCCAGCTGGTTTTCGTTGCAGCACCCACCAACATAAGAGCCTACTTGCCAGGAACGAGGATGAAACTCTGAAAGAAATATTCCAACAACCCCCAATATTGGCTTTCAGACAACCACCCAACCTCAGACAAAAACTAATCAGCAGGAAACTTCTCTCCGATTATGAAGCCACAAATAATGGAAGCAAACCCTGCAATAAAAAACGCTGCAAACTGTGCAACCAGATCAATCAATCTAGAAGTGTCACACACACAAATAGGACCTTCAATATCATGGGATCATACAGTTGTACCTCCAGTAATGTTGGGTACCGTAACCTCATTCAATGCAAAAGGTGCAGGAAAGGATCTTATGTTGGGGTAACAGTACAGATGCTGCAAAGAAGGATGAATTTACACAGACACTCCATCAAGGAACATAAAGAAGATGATTTCTGCACACCTGTGAGACATCATTTCTCACAACTTGACCACACTATTGAAGACCTCAATGTTTCAGTTCTTAAAGGGAATTTCAGAACTATCCAGGAAAGGAAAACTTTTGAACTAAGAATGA
Organism: Glandirana rugosa; assembly: GCA_018402905.1. Lineage (NCBI taxonomy): Eukaryota > Metazoa > Chordata > Amphibia > Anura > Ranidae > Glandirana > Glandirana rugosa. The sequence goes on along the minus strand of BLSH010370155.1, from coordinate 783,868 downwards.
TTCTTCTTTTTTACACAAAAAATAATGGCTTAAATTTGGATATTGGTTTCCTTACCCATTACACTACAGTTTTATGACCCCCTCTGTGACTGTCTATAGCTCTCTCTCTGTCTTGTCTCAGCTGTTAGCTTTATTACCATCACCATATACATTGGTTTGCGTGTGTTTATTTGTTTTTCCTTTCCCTCAGTGATTTTAACATTCTGCTAAAACTTTTGTGAATCAGCACTGCTTGGGCCCTGAAGAAGGGGACACACCCCGAAAGCTTGTCCTGAAAAATTGTATGTTAGTACAAATAAATAAAGTATCACAGACAGTACTCAATTTTTTCTGTTTTTGGGTATAAAGAGCAACTCCACTTTTGTTGAGAAAAAAAAAATCCCATTGCAGGGATTTTAACAAACTTTGTTGCAGATATCTGTGTCCATGTGCAAAGTGAATTTGAATGGGAGTGATTTTATCATTATAAATCAGCTGCTGCATTTACAGGGTTCTAAAGAGAAAATGTGCAGGGTTTGCATCCCTTTAGACATTTCCCTTTGGGAGTATTACACTAAAAATTACATTTAGCCAATCACACAATTAGGGAATTACGTTTCTGGGGGTATTCCGTACAGCATCTGTGTACAGGATTGCAGGTTGCCGCAGTGCAGTGCATTTTACAGAAAATTACAGCGCTGCAAATTGAAAAGGAAAGGTAATTAAAAAAAAAAAACATTCATTACAATATTACGTGTGTCGCAATTGTATATGCTGCATTATTTTTTTCATTTGTTATTCTTTTCCCCACGAGAGTGGAGTTACCCTTTAGTCCTACTTTATTTTCTCCTGCTGTCTGCACCGGCAAACAATACTTTATAAATAAATGTCTTTTCTTCTTTACAGGTAATAGGTTTTATGGACACATTCAGTAAGGTGACAGGGTTACTTTAAGGCAGCTCTCAAGTGCACAAAGGGACCTGATCAGGCGGACTCTGGCTAAGGCCTCTTTAATGTGGGCTGTTCGTTTCAGCTGCAGTGAGCAGTGGTGAGGGGGCAGTGTGATGAATATTTCAGTGCATCATGCAGTTCTCTTTTTTTTGATAACTTTATTTAAAGTACACAAGTAACACTGTGGAGCAGCATGGTGTGTTGCGCTCTCTATTGTACACACACTGGCAAGTAGGAAGTGCTATCTACCCAGCAGCATAGTGTGTTGCTCTGCTGTGCAGTTACATGTGCTTACCAGTGGCAGCTGATCCATTAGGGGTGCACGGGCGCCGCCCCCCCCGTCCATGCATCCGACCTCCTAATCTACATGCAGGGTGCTGGACGCATGTATTTCAATGAGGGTTTTTTTAAAATGAAAGACGTGATTAGAGCCAGAGGCTCTAATAGGCTTCAAAAAAGGGTGGGCTTGGGGCGCAGAGTACAGCGCCTGAAGCCTACTCAGTTGTGTGACAATAGCAAATGTATATACGCTATTATCACATTGATTCTCTTCCCGGCCAATCAGTAAGCAGGTCCCGAAACTCATTTCCTGATTGGCAGAAAGGAGAAGGCATCCTATTGGCCCATGAGGAGGAAGGAGGAGGGAGGAGACATACGGCCGAGGAGACGCATGGGAGGCCTGACCGACAGAGCCGGGACACAGAGCAGACTGAGGGGGGCAGCTGTCGCCGCCTTCTCCACCTCTCAACACAGGGTGAGTGAGCTGGTGACGGGGGGGTGGTGTGCGGTGTGGACTGGAGCGATGGGGGGGTCCATGGTCAGGTCCTTCTGCCAACCCCCAACTGATATGGAACACTAGCCGCCACTGGTGCCTACCTGTGCACGTCTGTATTTTATTGCCACTCTCAGTACCCTACCTCTGGGCTGCTGTACAGTGCGTACAGAGCACATAGAAAAAAATAAAAAAATACATATTTGGGGGGAACACCCTACCAAACGCATGGTGCTGCTTGTAAAGACCAATATGCAAAAAAACGCATATTACAGCGCACACATGATGCATACTCCTACCAGGCTGTTTAAAAGCATCTAAACGCATATAGCAAAAAATGCAAAAATACGGGGGTTTGGTCACACTAAATGGCTATGAAGTGCTTAAGCCCACTGACTGCTGCAAAGTACCCCGTTTTACCAGTGGGTCCTACACTAACCTTAGAGTGAATGCTCCTATCTCAAACCATGGAAGCTAACGCCTCTCTTTATGGGAGACCAGAGGACACATCCCATGGATCAGGTGGACACTGATTGGGGGTAATTAAGGAGGAGAACATAGAAGACAATTGTTGCCTATGTGCGTGGTGAAAAGCGCCTGAAAAACTCCTCCCGATACACCCCAATGTGAAAGCCTGAGTGCTTTCACACTGGGGCGGTGTGATTGCGGGACGGTAAAAAAAGTCCTGCAAGCCGCTAACCCGCACTTTTAACCCCTGTTTAACCCCTTGTGAGGGGGGGGGTTAAAAGCGGACCGCAGCCGCCCAAAGCGGCTGCTATTACAGCGGTAGATCGCGGCTAAATTAGCTAAATTAGCAGCGGTCCCAGTGTGAAAGGGGCCTTAGGGATGGCACTGGTGGACGCTACAGCGTAAGATGTTTTCAACAGCATTTTCTGTAGGGTAAGTCTGCTTCAGACCCTTACTGTAGATCAGTATAAATAATAATCAGTCTTTTATTTATTAAAAAATGTACAAAAAAGTGGTTGCACTTTCAGTGCTAGAATATCTGCTGTGATCTGACGCAATGGAAAGTTGTTTGTCTTGTCTTAAATACACACAATACCAATGATTTGTTATAACTCATGAGAACGTGCAGTATAGACTACAATACAGATAAGGGTGTCATGCAAAAAATCTGAAGGGCTGATGGTTTTGCAGAAATGTTGTAAGATAAGTTTTATTTTTGGTGCAAGAATTTACATCCTAAGGAGGAAAACACCCTGAACTAGAAAATATATTCTCTAGAATTATAGATAGTAATGTATACAATTTAGAGTGGAAATGTTTTGCATACTTGGCTTATAAAACAAAGCATTCAGCAAACTTTATAACAGACATTAGCAAGCATACTACAGAAAACAATAGTTCAAAGGTTCACACCTGAGTGATTTTCTGCTTGAAGCTTGTAGCTCTAAAACGCTCAACAAGCCAAATCCCATTCATTTCAATGGCCCCTGTTCACATCCAAGCATTCTGTCACCTGAAGCAAAATACCTGAAGCTCAAAAAAGTACATGAGCTTCTTTTTGGCAGATTACAGGCATTTTTGGCCACATAGACTTCATTAGAAACGTTTTTCGAGCGTTTTCTGCTCAAATAGCAGCTCTCCATCCCTAATTTCCACTCCCTCTCCTCCCCCAAGTGCTTTCTAATGGCTAAACAAAAATGCCTGAAGCTGTAAAAGGCTTGTAATAGACTTCTAAAATGCTTTAAGAAAGTCTGTAAAAATTGCAAAAAAGCTTAAAAAAATGCCAGTAGATCGATACGCTGAGGTGCGAATGGAGCCTACAAGGAGTACATCTGTAACTGACAAAGTACAATAGCCATTGTAGCAGTGACGGCCGCTCATGCAGAGCGCAGGGGCGCCTCCCCCCTAATCCATTCGCCTGACCCCTAATCTACATGCAGGGCGCCAGACGTATGGATTCCAACATTTTTCTTTTCGAAGCACATGATCAGAGCCTGAGGCTCTAAATAGCTTAAAAAGGGTGGGCTCAGGGCACAGAGCACTGCACCTGCAGCCCATCCAATTGTGTGATATTAGCTCATTAATATTTATTCTGTTTTCCTGTTTCTCCTCCCGGCCAATCAGGAAGCAGATCCTGAGACCCGATTGGCTAGGAGTCCTAAGACTCGATTAGTCGTGAGTCCTAAGTCCTGATTGGCCAGGAGGAGAAGTGACTGCCGGGACACGGGACGAGATGCGGGGGGAAGCCGCCTGAAGCGGCGACCTGGATGGGGTAAGTATGGAGCTGGTGGGGGGCCTGGTGGGTGATGGGCGGGCAATGGATAAACCTTGTACTTGTCTTACGTCAGTTATTTCTGATTGGCTGCTATGGCTTACTGCATGTAAAGCCTGGTACACGCCATTCATTTTGGTTGAACGAAAAAAACAAAACTGACAGCTTCGGTCGGAGCCGCTGTACTAAGAATGTTGGATGTTTTTTATTGAACCGCCCGAGGTCTCCCGACATTTGGCCCGTGTGTACTAGGCTTTACACTTGGTGCTTTGCTCCTTGCACTGCTTGTTGAATAAGGTATATAGTGTTTCTACATACAGTATATCACCTTACACGGATGGACACTTGAAATGGTAAATTTTTGCTCGTTCCACCACATGATTACTTTTTTACGTAATCTACCTGACAGGTATCATGTGTGTCAGTCATGGGAATGTGTAATATTACTTGAAAGGTTGTTATGAAAACATTTGAAAGGTTGTCTGGTTTGTAAAAGCTATTTTTTAAAAAAAAAAACCCCAATGTTCTGGGAAAATATCGCTGCAACAATGTTGACCCTGCAACGCTGAAAACCTAATCCCGCGCATACATTAATATTTTTTTTTTCAATTAACCAAAGTTGAATTTACTTTAATTATCCAATCATGTCCATAGGAAATGTTACATTTTAATATTCCAATAATTGTTATTAATGCTCAAATATATACAGCCTTACAAATTAACGTAGCCCATATCGCCCATATTGAACATACAAATATTATATAACAAACGTTAAAAATGAGAAAATACAAATAAGAACAAAATTGAACATACATCGAAAGTCCACTAGTGACTATCGCGTATAGTAGGGCGCCAGATTTCAACAGTCCTTTCATTACAGAGGTGTCATGCATCTGCATCCAAGGAGTCTTTGATCATTCTAAGCCCTTGTTCACACCGGTGTGGCTTTGAAATCGCGCTACTTCAGCATGATTTCAAAGCCACCCATCAGTGTGATTTACACTGCCGATTTCATTTCAGCTTGCGACTTCATTTAACAGAAGTCTATGCAGGTTACAATTAAATTGGTAAAAAGTAGTACAGGAACCTTTTTCAGAATTGCTGCGACATGAATCATGATGATATGCACAGTTCTATCGCCAGCAAAGGGGGTGTGATTTGTCATACGATTTAGAAACTGTCGAATTGCATGACAAGTCACACTGGCGTGAAGAGGGGCTAAATTTAGAATTGCAAGGACATGATGAAAAATGGTTAAATTAACATTGGACGTATCTGAAGACAATTTACTTCAGCGTTCGACTTTACTTTAGCCGTCACATTTAGTGTGACTACCCACCGAAACTTTAGTACGACTTCATCGCGCTAAAGTTTCGGTGTGGCCACACTTGTTCCCGAATCTTACTAGTTTCTGAGGAACCTACGTCTACGTACTGTGGAGACATTACTTTCCTGACAACTTTAGACCGCGGGATGATATGCGCTATCAGTGATCACCTGAAAGCTACATAC
>BLSH010370155.1:763278-773556 GCA_018402905.1 Glandirana rugosa | reverse complement strand
CGGATGTGCATGACTGACTACCCAGACGGGGTAAGTTGTGGACCCAGAAGTCTAACCGGTGTACCGGACTTGAACGGGAAATACGGAACCTCCACGACCGGACGGGACGTCGGTCACATAACAGACTTGCACACAAATCATGCCGTCCTCCGTAATAGTGTCTATTCGCGTCGGCGGACAGGTGTCGGTTGCACCTGTTCAATTGGAAATAAACGATTGGCGTCTAATTGGAAACGTCATTTAATGTCGGACTTCAGACCTTACGTATCTGTAGTGGTCTACAACCCAAAGTAGGGACCACTACGAGACGGTCCGGAGATGACGTTGACAGAAGTCAAGGACGGGAACTGAAGACAGTTGCAGTAGAGGCCTGGCAGAGCATCACCAGGGATGAAACCCAACATCTGGTGATGTCTATGCATTCCAGACTTCAGGCTGTAATTTACTGCAAAGGTTAATCTGCGGTTAGCAAATAAAGGTTAACTTGTCCACGTTGGCTGTGGACAGGCGGCTGCGCTTATCTGTGATAATGCCTCCTGCCGTACTAAACACACGTTCAGACAATACACTGGCTGCAGGGCAGGCCAGCACCTCCAAGGCATAAAGGGCAAGTTCAGGCCATGTGGCCAATCTGAAGACCCAGGTGTTGAATGGGGCAGACCCATCAGTCAGTACGTGTAGGCGTGTGCACACATACTATTCCACCATGTTGCTGAAATGCTGCCTCCTGCTAAGACGTTGCCTAGCAGCTGGTGGTGCTGTTTGTGGTGGCGTGCTGCTGACAAAGCTTTTCCACATTTCGGCCATGCTAACCCTGCCTTCTGAGGTGCTGGCGGTGCCACAGCTGCATTGGTGACCTCTTCCTCCTCCTCCTCCTCCTCCTCCTCTGCCTTCGCCTTGTGCTTCCACTGAGCCCCCTGTGTCATTTGGGAATGCCCCCAGCAGCGCGTCTACCAGAGTGCACTTGTAGTCTCGCATCTTCCAATCCCACTCCAGTGAGGGAATTAAGGACGGCACGTTGTTCTTGTAAGGGGGATCCAGCAGGGTGGCCACCCAGTAAACAGCACAAGTTAAAATGTGGGCAACTCGGCTGTCGTTGGGCAGGCACTGCAGCATGTAATCGCTCATGTGTGCCAGGCTGCCCAGAGGCAAAGACAAGCTGTCCTTTGGGGAGGTGTATCATCTGTGTCCTCCGTATCCCCCCAGCCATGCTCCAGTGATGCCCACGAGCTGCGTTGGGTGCCACCCTGTTGTGATCATGGTTCCTCCTCCTCCTCATCATCCTTGTCCTCCTCATCCTCCAGAACTGGCCCCTGGCTTGAGAAATTTTGACCTGGCCTATGCTGTTGCAGGAATCCACCCTCCGAGCCACTTGTGAATGACTCGCCTGATAACCATGGAAATGACCCCTCTTCCTCCTCCTCCTGTGCCACATCCTCTTCCATCATCGCCCAAAGTGTTTTTTCAAGGAGACATAGAAGTGGGATAGTAACACTGAGAACAGGGTCATCGGCACTGGCCATGTTGGGGGAGTACTCGAAACACCGCAATATGGTACACAGGTCTAACATGGAGGCCCACTTGTTGGTGGTGAAGTGGTGCTGTTCCGCAGAGTGACTGACCCGTGCGTGCTGTAGCTGAAACTCCACTATTGCCTGCTGCTGCTCGCACAGTCTCTCCAGCATGTGCAAGGTGGAGTTCCACCTTGTGGGCACGTCACATAGGAGGCAGTGAGCGGGAAGACCGAAGTTCCGCTGCAGCGCAGACAGGCAAGCAGCAGCAGGGTGAGAACGCCGAAAGCACGCACAGACAGCCCACACTTTCTGCAGCAGCTCTGACATATCCGGGTAGTTTTTTAGAAATTTCTGCACCACCAAATTCAGCACATGCGCCAGGCAAGGGATGTGCGTCAAACTGGCTAGGCCCAGAGCTGCTACGAGATTTCGCCCATTATCGCACACCACCAGGCCGGGCTTGAGGCTCAGTGGCAACAACCACTCATCGGTCTGTTGTTCAATGCCTGTCCACAGTTGCTGCGCAGTGTGGGGTTTATCCCCCAAACATATCAGTTTTAAAACAGCCTGCTGTCTTTTTCCCCCTGGATGTGCTGAAGTTGGTGGTGAAGGTGTTACGCTGAGCAGATGAGGAGGTGGTAGAGGAGGAGGAGGAGGAAGTGCAGTAGGAGGAGGAGGCAACAGGAGGCAAAGAGAAATGCCCTGCAATCCTCGGTGGCAGAAGGACATGCGCCAAACGGCTAGCCGGCTCAGGCCCACCCGCCACTACAGTTGCTCGGTGTGCAGTTAGCGAGATATAACGTCCCTGCCCGTGCTTACTGGTTCACATATCAGTGGTTATGTGGACCTTGGCACAGATGGCGTTGCGGAGTGCACACTTGATCTCGTCCCCGGCTTGTTTGTGCAGGGAAGGGATGGCTCGCCTGGAAAAGTAGTGGCGGCTGGGAACCACGTACTGTGGGACAGACACCGCCATCAGGTTTTTAAAACTGTCCATGTCCACCAGACGGAATGAAGGCATTTCAAAGGCCAGGAATTTTGAAATGCTGGCATTCAGGGCCAGGGATCGCGGGTGGGTAGGGGGATACTTCCTCTTTCTCTCCAGTGTTTGGGAGATGGAGAGCTGTAAGCTTCCATGGGACCATGTGGAAATGCTTGGGGACGGTGGCAGAAATGGTGGCGTTGCTGTCACAACATCTGTTTGCTGGGTGGCAGGTGACACTGGCACTGTAGAAGTGGAGGAAGAGGCCGAGGCAGCAGCAGAAGAGGAAGCAGGAGGAGACCGAGACCTTTCTTGGCTTTTGAGGTACTTATTCCGCTGCAGCAAGTACTTTGTATTTAGATGCCTGGTCATGGAGGTTGTGCTCAGGTTTAGAACATTTGTGCCTCGCTTCAGCCTCTCATTGCACAGTGTGCAAACCCCTTGTGTCTTGTAGTCAGCACATTGTCTGAAGAACTGCCACGCCGGGAAACGCCTTTGAGCTGCCTTTGGTGTGCTAGGTCCCTGGGTGCGGTGGGTAGGAGCAGGCATACTGTCTAGGGGACGCACGCTCCGCTTTTGCAACCTGCTTCCTCTTTTGCTGTGCTGGTGCCTCTGTGCGACCACCACCTCTTCCTCCAAACTGCACTCGACACTCGCATGACCTTCATTCCATGTGGGGTCTAGAACCTCATCATCCTCCACATCATCTTCCACCCAGCCTTCACCACTGCCCTCCTTGTCAGTTTGCACACTGTAAAAAGTCGCAGCAGTTGGCACCTATGTTTCGTCATCATCATCACAGACGTGCTGCCGTGGTGTTTCCATGTCCTCATCCTGAACCCGAAGTGGTTGGGCATCAGTGCACTCAATGTCTTTCACTTCTGGGCCAGGGATATGTGGATGGCCCACGGAAAGCACAGCAGAAGAGTCCTCAAAAAGCATACGAGACTGCTGCATGACTTGGGGCTCAGACTGCTTGGCTGATTTACAAGGGGCTGAGGTGAAAGACAGATGGCCATGGGGTTCAGGTGCCAACTCTGAGCTTTCATCAAGGGATCAAGGGACCGGGTGGGAGGCAATGTGAAGGAACTGGAGGCATTGTCAGCCACCCATCGCCTGTACTTGTTCTGGCCTCACCATTCTTTGAGCGGCATTCGGGCCTACCATATAACATTGAAGGTTGAACCTGAGGAAGGTGTTTCACTTGTGCGCGTAGCTGGCACAGATCGACCACATCCTCTCCTTGCAACAAGAGCTTCAGCAACATCACCAACACCAACAGCACCAGCAGCACCACGACCACACCACATCCCTTATTTGACGCTCTCCTCATTCTGGACACAAATGTAGCACAATTTATTAATACAAAAAAAATAATAATAAATTATTATTCTTATTTAAAAAAAAAAAAGAAAATTGTAGATGCACTTTTTATTTTTGTGTAAGAAATGCACCGCTCACACCAGCAGCAGGGACCTCTCCCAACACCAGTATGAGATGATTTTAGAACGATAATCTGTATTTCACAGCACCGACAGGAACCTGTCCCTACAGCAGTATGAGATGATTTTAAAAAAATAATCTCCCCCTCAGAGCATCAACAGGAACCTGGCCCTAATGCAGTAGTAGTTGGTTTTAGAATGATAAACGCTCCCTCAGAGCACCAACAGGTACCTCTCCCTAATGCAGTAGTGGATGGTTTTAGAACGATAAACTCTCCCTCAGAGCACCAACAGGAACCTGGCCCTAATGCAGTAGTAGTTGGTTTTAGAACGATAATCTCTCCCTCAGAGCACCAACAGGAACCTGGCCCTAATGCAGTAGTAGTTGGTTTTAGAACGATAATCTCTCCCTCAGAGCACTTACAGGAACCTCTCCCTAATGCAGTAGTGGATGGTTTTAGAACGATAAACTCCCTCAGAGCACCAACAGGAACCTGGCCCTAATGCAGTAGTAGATGGTTTTAGAACGATAAACTTTCCCTCAGAGCACCAACAGGAACCTGGCCCTAATGCAGTAGTAGCTGGTTTTAGAACGATAATCTCTCCCTCCGAGCACCAACAGGAACCTGACCCTAATGCAGTAGTAGTTGGTTTTAGAATGATAAACTCTCCATGAGAGCACCAACAGGAACATGACCCTAATGCAGTAGTAGTTGGTTTTAGAACGATAATCTCTACCTCAGAGCACCAACAGGAACCTGGCCCTAATGCAGTAGTAGTTGGTCTTAGAACGATAAATCTCCCTCAGAGCACCAATAGGAACCTGGCGCTAATGCAGTAGTAGTTGGTTTTAGAACGATAAACTCTCCCTCAGAGCACCAACAGGAACCTCTCCCTAATGCAGTAGTGGATGGTTTTAGAAGGAAAAACTCTCCCTCAGAGCACCAACAGGAACCTGGCCCCAATGCAGTAGTAGTTGGTTTTAGAACGATAAACTCTCTCTAAATGCATGAACAGGAACCTGGCCCAAATGCAGTAGTAGTTGGTTTTAGAAGGATAATCTCTCCCTCCGAGCATCAACAGGAACCTGGCCCTAATGCAGTAGTAGTAGAAGCTCTCCCTACTCTAGTCTGAGACGATCTGACACGCGGCGCTACGTGACTCCCAGCCCCATATAGAGGCTGGGTCACATGATGCACTGACCAATCACAGCCATGCCATTAGTAGGTGACGTGTTCTCTTTACTTAGACATCTGGGGACTATTAGACCCCAGATATCTCCTCTTGCCTTAAAAGCATATATATGTATATACAATATATAATATATATATATATATATATATATTTTAATAAAACACAGCAAACTAAATGTCATTTAATTTACAATTACAATAATCCTCTTCTTTCTCTTTTCTTTTATTTAATCCTGTTTTAATTTTTTTCTACTGCCTTCTGCGTCATTCCTTTTCTGCTTTTCTAGTGAAATGTCTTTATTTTGTGAAGTTATCTATTTTTAGCACTTGTATTTATAATATATTAGCATTTCTTGTGGATTTATGTCATATGATATCTGAAAAAAATTCAATATAGCAAGAACAAAAAAAAACAGTATGAAAAGGCACAGAAAGAACTATAATTTATTCCCTGAGATATAGATGCTGTGTGAACTGAGAATAGCATTTGTGTCTTTTGTACTGACATTCCAGGACACCGTCATCTGTACACTCAGGTGATCCACTTCCCATTGCCTTTGTTTTCTTAACCAAAATTATATTTGCAGAGTCATGCTCCTCTGTCTCTCCTACTCACCTGTATAGACAAATCAGAGAAAAAAATCCTCTAATGGGCAGGTCTGAGAGAGGGGTTTAAATATAGCTTGGGATTCCCTCATCTTTCCAGATTAGAACAAAATCCTTGTCTACAGACTAAACCTCATCAGAAGACATGAAGTACCTGGTTCTTTTTGCCATAGTGGTTCAGGCCCTGGCTGCCCCACCAGGGAAGCCTGGTAAGTGTTCTCTGCTTAATAATAAGTGGCTGGCATCATTAATACAATGATCTTGAAATATTGCTTACTCTACTTTACTTGAAACACAGACTACAGCAGGTATCTGATATTCTCAGACCAATGTGATCAAAGTTAAAGTTGATTTATAAATGTGCCTATTTTTTACTGGAATCAGGTTTTTATGAATTGTGGAGGCAGTAAACACATTCATACTGGGCCTTAATCCAGATTGGCTTCCTCACCTGTAAACTTATTTGAAAAATTGTTATAAAATGTTTAGCTAATAGTATGTATTACTACAGTGGTACCTTGGTTCACGAATAGAAGAGTTTACAAAAATTTGCTTCGGTTCGTGAGCTCCGTTTTGGTTCACAAACACGATTTGTGGCCGTTTTCCCTGCTTTTCCCTGTTCTGGTGAGTTTGCGGGCCACAGAGAGACACAGAAAGTGTACAGTACAGTATTGAGAAGCTTTTTAGCACATACATACTGTACTGTACATCCAGTATGGCTCCGAAGATAATGCAGAGCATGGTGGCAAGAAGAAAGTGCGAAGCAGTAATGCAGGTGACAAGAACGTGCAAAGCGCAAATGCAGAATGTGCAAGGTTAGTGTTCTCTCTCTCTTCATACTGTACTGTACTTTTCTTCATAGCTTTGTGGTTCAAAAACAAAAAAACTAATTAACCTGATTTACATTGAACCCTATGGGAAAACTTGCCTCGGTTCGGGACCAGAGTCAGTTCACAAATCAAGTTTGTGAACCAAGGTATCACTGTATTCATATATTTTATAAGAGATAGTGTATGTTTGAAGGGTTGATTTATAAGTAGAAGTACACAGAAATTGAAGAACTTCTAGAACTCTTTTAAAAGGATTTAACTTTTTTTCTTTGTGTTTTATTCTTTTGATTTTTAAAATATTCATTGCGGTAGATTTACTAAAACTAGAGAGTGCAAAATCTGGTGCAGCTCTGCATAGAAACCAATCAGCTTCCAGGTTTTATTGTCAAAGCTTTATTTAACATGCTGAAGTTGGAAGCTGCTTCACTACCATGCACAATTGTACCTGATTTTGCACTCTCTAGTTTTAGTTAATCAACCCCATTGTATCTGATATTATCATTTTTGCCAAGTATTTATTATTATTGTCCAACTATTTTCCTTTTAGAGTCGTAGCAGTGCATTTTGTAGTTTAGGCTATTGACTTCCTACTGGTGCTGGAACACGTGCATTTCATTTAGCAATCTCTTACATGGAATGAGATGAAACAGAGCCTTATTAGGAGCAAATTAGTCGTTACATTTTGAGCACTTTTGGGGGCTTGTCTAGTGCCGCAAAAGGCGTATAAATTCATGTACACCACAACTATGAGGAAAGAGTATTTTAGTATTCAGGCATTTAGCTACAGAGGTCAGGTAAGTTCATGTTACCTATTCCCTGGGGACATGCAATAGGATGGTTCACAGGGTGCATGCAGGCTGACTAGGGTGGTGACAGCTGTGAATGATATATGAAATAGAACGTGAGCGACATCCATAACTGTCCAGAGATTTTTTTTCTTAAAACGGAGTTCCCCCCAAAAGTGGAGCTTCTGCTTATTTGATCCCCCCCCCTCCAGTGCTACATTTGGCACCTTTCGGGGGGGGGGGGCAAGGGGATTGGGTACCTAATTTTGACATGTACCTTTCCCCACGTCCAGGAGCCTGCGCCGCGGCGCAGTCCCTCGGAAGGTTGGCCCCCTCCTCCTCCCACCGTTGCTGGGCCATTCAGAAATCGTAGCATGCGCAGTAGGGACCCGGCTATGAAGCAGCAAGGCTTCACTGCTGGGTTCCCTTAACGACAATCGCGGCCGCAGCACCCAACAGTCGATGGAAACATCGGCTGGGGTGCCGATATCGCTGGTTTCTAGGACAGGTAAGTGTCCTAATATTAAAAGGCAGCTGCTACAGTAAGTGTAGCTGATAACTTTTACTTTTTGGAGGTATGGGCGTAACTCCTTTTTAATAAGGCTTGCAAGAAAAAAATGGAAGGTACCACTTATAAGGCCAAGAAAGCAAAATAAACCTTGCATAAAATACAAAATGTCTTGTACATGTCTAAGTTTGTTTAAAGGAGTTAATAAAGTCAAATGACTTCTACGTTAGTCAATGATATCCTAGAGTACACTGAATAAAGGGGACGTTGATTCAGTTAAGATAGCTAAATAAATGCTGGAATCAAAGCCTGACCTCAAGACGTTGTTATTGTTTAGTAACAATTTTACACGAAAAGCAATTTATAGACCTCCCCAACTCCTTGCTTTGAAACCAAAATTTCCCCCAGTGAACTCTCTATGTGCTGTTGCTGCTGTATTTACCGTCACACCCCCAGTTATAGTTAATGAAAGAAGTGAAATACTCACCTCTAAATACAGAGCTACAATGTCTATATAAACGTCACAACGCTAGATAATGTGTGAAACAACAAACAAAACAACAAACAAACAGCGATCATCACTGCAATAAGCAAACAGAGTGTACAAAAAATCCTGATCACTACCACACCAGTCATATGGTGAAGCTGCACTGCTCTGGTGACAGTATGTAAAAAAAATTGTGAAAAAAATGTTATTTCATTTCGTAATTTTCCAAAAAAATTTGTACAAGAAAATTACAACTTTAAAAAAACTCACCATGCCTCTTACTAAATACGTTTGGGTGTCTACTTTCCAAAAAAATGGTTATTTTAGAGGTATTTGTACTGTACTGGTATTTTAGGGCCTCACGAAATGATACAGACTGTCAGTACATCAGGACACATCAATTTTCAAGTATATATATACCATAGATTGTAAACTCTATACCTTTCACACATAGTAAATAATATACACTGATTTGGGTTATTTTTATGAAAGGAATGTAGCAGAATACATTCTGACCATTCTGACCTACATTTATAAAGAAAGATTATTTATTTGCAAACAGAAACTAAGAAAAATGTTTTTTTTTTTTCAAAATTTTTGGTATTTTTTTTTATTTAAATAGCAAAAAAATAAAACACCCAGTGATTATTAAATACCACCAAACGAAAGCTCTATCTGTCTGAAAAAAAATGATAACAATTTCATTTGGGTACAGTGTTGCATGACTGGTAAATATTATTCTAAAGCATGATGTGATATGTTGCTGTCATAGTGATTTAAAAGTTGTTCAAATATTGTCTACAGCAGGAAAACCTGACCCTGTAAATGGGAATCCACCTGGTCCATCAGGCCATCCTTTTGATCATCCCAATGTAACTGGTCCACCCCCACCCCCACCTGATGGTTTTGTTGACACCAGACCACGTGGCAACGGTCTTCCTCCAAGAGGGCGCAGGGCTGCCAGTGACGTTGACCCACCACCAAAGGTTCCTGGAGCTAGCACAAGACCAGCCAACGAAAATCCACCTCCTAGTGGTAAGCCACCAGCAAGTGGGCCACCCGAGAAAAGAACTGGAAAGGTGAGTTATTAAGAGATCATTTCAATGGATAATGAGAACAACTCATAATAGTTTAAAATGATACTGAGAATTTCAGTTTAGAAAGCTTGTGCTAAGAAAAGTACAGGTGCTGCCATTACTGACCTTCAGTAACTACTTGCCTGGCTTTCTCTGGCTTCAGCACCTTCTGAGACACTGAAGTGCAATTAGCATGCAGATCAGAAAGGTAAAATCACAAACTGCATACTTGCTCTGGGTCAGTGAACAAGGTAGTGGAGCCTATGAATCATCACAAAAGTCAGTGTAAATTGTAAACTGTCTTGTTCGAGTTCACACAGGAATCATTTTGAAGCGCATAAAATATTTATTATTCTTTTTATAAGAGCCGGTTCACACATAGGCGATACGACTTGAAGGGCGACTTTGCTAGGCGATTTGAACGTGACTTCAAGGTGACTTCAGCGCAACTTCAGCGTGACTTTGGGCAACTTACAACGCGACTTAAAGCGACCTCCATGTCAAGGGACTTTGCCTATGGCCAATCAGAGAAGAGAGGGAGGGGTTTCCTGGGTAATTCATGGGGAGTACCTTGGTAAATTATTTTCTTTTTCCTGTATAGTCGCTTCAATATAGATGGGCATCCGACTTGGAGGCGACTTCCGTTGAATTCTATGGGCAGAAGCCGGATAGAAGTCGCCTTGAAGTCATGCAGGAACCTTTTTTGAAGTCGGGGCGACTTCAGTAGTGTACATTAAGACGGCCCTCATTCACTTCAATGGGATGTCTGATGTTAAGCGTCTTGGGATGACACGGGGCGTCACAAGTCGGAGTGCAAGTTGCCTATGTGTGAACCGCCCTTAAAGCAATACTGAC
>BLSH010370155.1:748650-763268 GCA_018402905.1 Glandirana rugosa | reverse complement strand
AATATGCGGAAAACACCGTGATCTGTTCGGGGGTTTTCACGAGTTTTACATTGCTGATTAAACGAGGATTATTCCGAGACAAAGTAGATAGAGTAAGGTACATTCTCTAACGATTTACTTTACGTGCACAAGGTCGTGGTCATCCTTCAGTTATCGAACTTGATGTTTTACGTGACGATGCTGTTCCTTTTATGAACCTGTTATTATTATTATTTATGAACCGTTTTTACTATTATAGTCTATGTTACCCCAACTAATTGATTTTGATCTCTCATCTCAACTCGCTTGTGGACCTGCAAGCCCAAGACGACCAGTCCGTGCGATCGTTCGGGTTCCGTCCGGACCCGGACCCGGACTTTGTCCCGAAGTTCGGACGGACCAGCAGAACCCGAACGTCCAGGTGTTCGCTCAACTCTACTCTCTAGTTTTAGTTAATCAACCCCATTGTATCTGATATTATCATTTTTGCCAAGTATTTATTATTATTATTGTCCAAGTATTTTCCTTGTCGTAGCAGTGCATTTTGTAGTTCAAGCTATTGACTTCCTACTGGTGCTGGAACACGTGCATTTCATTTAGCAATCTCTTACATGGAATGAGATAGATGAAACAGAGCCTTATTAGGAGCAAATTAGTCGTTACATTTTGAGCACTTTTGGGGGCTTGTCTAGTGCCACAAAAGGCGTATAAATTCATGTACACCACAACTATGAGGAAAGAGTATTTTAGTATTCAGGCATTTAGCTGCAGAGGTCAGGTAAGTTCATGTTACCTATTCCCTGGGGACATGCAATAGGATGGTTCACTTTGAGGGTGCATGCAGGCTGACTAGGGTGGTGACAGCTGTGAATGATATATGAAATAGGACGTGAGCGACATCCATAACTGTCCAGAGAATTTTTTTCTTAAAACGGAGTTCCCCCCAAAAGTGGAGCTTCTGCTTATTTAATCTCCCCCCCTCTCCAGTGCCACATTTGGCACCTTTCGGGGGGGGGGGGCAAGGAGATTGGGTACCGCGGCGCAGTCCCTCGGAAGGTTGGCCCCTCCTCCTCCCACCGGGCCATTCAGAAATCGTAGCATGCGCAGTAGGGACCCGGCTATGAAGCAGCAAGGCTTCACTGCTGGGTTCCCTTAACGACAATGGCGGCCGCAGCACCCAACAGTCGATGGAAACATCGGCTGGGGTGCCGACATCGCTGGTTTCTAGGACAGGTAAGTGTCCTAATATTAAAAGGCAGCTGCTACAGTAAGTGTAGCTGATAACTTTTACTTTTTGGAGGTATGGGTGTAACTCCTTTTTAATAAGGCTTGCAAGAAAAAAATGGAAGGTACCACTTATAAGGCCAAGAAAGCAAAATTAATCTTGCATAAAATACAACATGTCTTGTACATGTCTAAGTTTGTTTAAAGGAGTTAATAAAGTCAAATGACTTCTACGTTAGTCAATGATATCCTAGAGTACACTGTATAAAGGGGACGTTGATTCAGTTAAGATAGCTAAATAAATGCTGGAATCAAAGCCTGTCCTCAAGACGTTGTTATTGTTTAGTAACAATTTTACACGAAAAGCAATTTATAGACCTCCCCAACTCCTTGCTTTGAAACCAAAATTTCCCCCAGTGAACTCTCTATGTGCTGTTGCTGCTGTATTTACCGTCACACCCCCAGTTATAGTTAATGAAAGAAGTGAAATACTCACCTCTAAATACAGAGCTACAATGTCTATATAAACGTCACAACGCTAGATAATGTGTGAAACAACAAACAAAACAACAAACAAACAGCGATCATCACTGCAATAAGCAAACAGAGTGTACAAAAAATCCTGATCACTACCACACCAGTCATATGGTGAAGCTGCACTGCTCTGGTGACAGTATGTAAAAAAAATTGTGAAAAAAATGTTATTTAATTTTGTAATTTTCCAAAAAAATTTGTACAAATTACAACTTTAAAAAAAACTCACCATGCCTCTTACTAAATACATTTGGGTGTCTACTTTCCAAAAAATGGTTATTTTAGAGGTGTTTGCACTGTACTGGCATTTTAGGGCCTCAAGAAATGATACAGACTGTCAGTACATCAGGACACATCAATTTTCAAGTATATATATATATCATAGATTGTAAACTCTATACCTTTCACACATAGTAAATAATATACACTGATTTGGGTTATTTTTATGAAAGGAATGTAGCAGAATACATTCTGACCATTCTGACCTACATTTATAAAGAAAGATTATTTATTTGCAAACAGAAACTAAGAAAAATGTTTTTTTTTTCAAAATTTTTGGTATTTTTTTAAATTTAACTAGCAAAAAAATAAAACGCCCAGTGATTATTAAATACCACCAAACGAAAGCTCTATCTGTCTGAAAAAAAATGATAACAATTTAATTCGGGTACAGTGTTGCATGACTGAGTAATTGGCATTCAAAGCGCGACAGCGCTGAAATCTGAAAACTGGCCTAGGCAGGAAGGGGGTGATAGTGTCCAGTATTGAAGTGGGTAAGAAAAAAAGAAGGGTGATTTAATTGCTTATAATAGAGCAGTAATACTTATGAACATAATGATACTTAACAATGCAGCAATTAAAATAGATTTATTGGTAAATATTATTCTAAAGCATGATGTGATATGTTGCTGTCATAGTGATTTACAAAGTTGTTCAAATATTGTCTTCAGCAGGAAACCCTGACCCTGTAAATGGGAATCCACCTGGTCCATCAGGCCATCCTTTTGATCATCCCAATGTAACTGGCCCACCCCCACCCCCACCTGATGGTTTTGTTGACACCAGACCACGTGGCAACGGTCTTCCTCGAAGAGGGCGCAGTGCCGCCAGTGGCGTTGACCCACTACCAAAGGTTCCTGGAGCTAGCACAAGACCAGCCAACGAAAATCCACCTCCTAGTGGTAAGCCACCAGCAAGTGGGCCACCCGAGAAAAGAACTGGAAAGGTGAGTTAATAAGAGATCATTTCAATGGATAATGAGAACAAGTCATAATAGTTTAAAATGATACTGAGAATTTCAGTTTAGAAAGCTTGTACTAAGAAAAGTACAGGTGCTGCCATTACTGACCTTCAGTAACTACTTGCCTGGCTTTCTCTGGCTTCAGCACCTTCTGAGACACTGAAGTGCAATTAGCATGCAGATCAGAAAGGTAAAATCACAAACTGCATACTTGCTCTGGGTCAGTGAACAAGGTACTGGAGCCTATGAATCATCACAAAAGTCAGTGTAAATTGTAAACTGTCTTGTTCGAGTTCACACAGGAATCATTTTGAAGCGCATAAAATATTTATTATTCTTTTTATAAGAGCCGGTTCACACATAGGCGATCCGACTTCAAGGGCAACTTTGCTAGGCGATTTGAACGTGACTTCAAGGTGACTTCAGCGCAACTTCAGCGTGACTTTGGGCAACTTACAACGCGACTTAAAGCGACCTCCATGTCAAGGGACTTTGCCTATGGCCAATCAGAGAAGAGAGGGAGGGGTTTCCTGGGTAATTCATGGGGAGTACCTTGGTAAATTATTTTCTTTTTCCTGTATAGTCGCTTCAATATAGATGGGCATCCGACTTGGAGGCGACTTCCGTTGAATTCTATGGGCAGAAGCCGGATAGAAGTCGCCTTGAAGTCATGCAGGAACCTTTTTTGAAGTCGGGGCGACTTCAGTAGTGTACATTAAGACGGCCCTCATTCACTTCAATGGGATGTCTGATGTTAAGCGTCTTGGGATGACACGGGGCGTCACAAGTCGGAGTGCAAGTTGCCTATGTGTGAACCGCCCTTAAAGCAATACTGACTGTTATTAGTGCATTAAACATTGCTCTTTCACTAACAAATAAGCCTGAGAAACTCATACAATTTAACTTCTTGCATTATAGTAACAGTAATTTGTCTTATGTGGCAGTTATAATGATCTATTGATCACTGAAAGTGTTCCTCGGTAAAAAGCACTGTGCATTGTTTTATTTTGGAAATGTGACTTTACAGCCACCTGCTGGAAATGCCAGACCCAAAAGACATCTGAACGGTGGAAGGGGCCAACCTACTGGGACGCCACATGTTGAAGATCATACTCATGATGACGTTACAGGAATCCATTCACACACTGGTACTGCTGGAAAGCATAGTGGAGAGAAGGACCATGGCCCTAGACCTGGGCAGAAACAAAGACACTGGTATGTATATCACAGAAGAGATGTGTAACATTTACATTTTTTATACCATTATCATGTAATTTAAGTAAGCAAGATTACCCAAATGATAGAAATCCTTTACAGTTGTTGAAGGCTCATTTATAGTGTCAGCAGAGGAGCAGCTCTTGGAAAAATGATGGGTGGAAAGATCTAGCAACTGAAGGTACCCACTGAAATCACAGACTGCTGATATCTGCCATCATTTCCACCCTATCATAAACAGCAAATGGGTTTGACATGCAAAGCTTTATTGAAAAACTGAGGAAAGGGAACATTTGTCAATCTGCCTGTCTAAAAAACTCTTTGTGGAACAATGGTGGTTTAGGATGCTCAGAAGTCCTTATTCTGTTGTTGTCAAATCTTTCTTACATAGTGTGATTGATGCGACTGCTTGTCGAATCTGATAAAAATAAACATTTAGTTAAATTGATATACAGTGGAACAAAAAGTTTAGTTTGTCCAAGTAGAGTGTTCCTTAACCCTAGGTTCACACCTATGCGGTTGCACTTTCTGCGTTTTTTTCCTGTTATTTTACAGCGATTTTGACACATTTTTTTTTTATTCTTTTTTTTGGGGGGGGGGGGTGTTGTTGGGCAGATTTATAAACGCAAATCACAGCAAAATCGCTGTAAAATTGCGGTAAAAACGCATAAAAAAACACACACTTGCATTTCTGGTGCAGCTCCATTGAAGTCTATTGCGTGCAAAACACAAACTGCAGTGAGAAAAAAAAGTCGCAGACCCTTTCCAAAAAAATGCAATGCCGCAAAATGCACAGATGTGAACTACATCCATAGGAAACCATGTTAAATAGATTTTAGTGCGTTTCTGCAAACTGCAAAATGCAGTAAAAAACGCATAGGTGTGAACCTAGGGTGAGTGAACATTTCAGAACTGTTTTCTCATTATAGCATTGATGTGGGAGGCAGTAACAACAAAAAATATGTTTGTGTGACAAAGTATGGGTGATATATCTTGAATAAAGGATGTACGGTATTTACAAAGAGCTGCCCTGAACTTAGAGATACTTCAAGCAGTGAAGGAACAGTAGCTGCTAACAATATGAATCAATAAACAAATTAGGAAACACATTTATTCATACTTATGTTACTGCTGGAGGCATGTACACCCCATAAATGGATTTTCTAAGTTGTTGTCCCCCTGAAATCATAGTGGGTTTACTTACATTGTTAGTGTAAATACAAATAGTGTCTACATACTAATTTTTTTTTTTTTTTTCTTGCAGAAAGATGAAACGAGAAAAATACAGTGACAGCAAAACCCTACACTAGACAAGTCGATCTACAGTCTGTAGAGATTTTAAAGCAAATAAACATATATTAAACACAAGTATCTATGAATTCTTCTTTTGCTCACACCAATATAGTTCGTTTTCACAAGAATGTACTTTGGAAACGAATTTCCACATAGAGACTATGGGGTTGATTTACTAAAGGCAAAAAGACTGTGCACTTTGCAAAGTTGCAGTTTCTCCAAAGCTTAGTAAATAAGGTAAGGCCTCACTTTGCAAAGAATACCCAATTATGTGCAAGGAAAATGAAAAAAAAACCCAGCATTTTTGCTTTCACACGATTGGATGATGGAAGTCAGCAGAGTTTTTGCACATTTACTAAGCTCTGGAGCAACTTGCAGAGGGCAACTCTCTAATATGGACAAAGCCTTCCATTAAAAAAAAGAAAGAAACGTTCTGTCCTAGTGAGAAACCTCTCTTAGAAACCACAGAAATCATGTGGCTCTTCTCCACCTAAAAAAAAAAAAGAAGGAAACGCTTTATTCACCTAACGATTGCTCATGTATGTGTATGACATATTTGCCATATTTTACCAATTTAAAAATAAATCCCTTGAGATCCATTGCCTAGACATATAGGCGTATAATGCTAAACAGAAGTTTTGTTGAGGTTTTTAATCCTCTCAAACGGAAAAAAAATCACTTTTTTCATTTACTTTATAGACCTTAACCTTCCTGGCGGTATTCCCGAGTGTGGCTCGGGGTGGAATTTCAGTACCATTAGCAGTAACCCCGAGCCACACTCGGGATTGCATTGCTGGATCCAGGCAATGTTACTTACCTTGTCCCCTGGGTCCAGCGATGTCCTCCCGCGGTGTCAGGGTGTCTGTCCCTCTGCCCGATGCCTCTGTGTGCCGGGCTCCGTTCCCTGCGAGCGTTGCGTCGCACGGGGACGGAGCCCGGCGGGAAATTCAACTAGTGAAACACACAGCACATACAGTACACTGTAATCTTACAGATTACATTGCTGTATGAAAACATTTCACATCCCCTTTGTCCCTAGTGGTTTGTCCAGTGCCCTGCATGCACTTTTATATTATATATGTCATTCTGCCTGGAAACATGAGAATGTCCATAGCAACCAAAAAGTGCCCCTTTACGTCAAAAGTGGTTTTTGATCAGCTAGAAAACAGCGATAGTAAATAAGAATCATTTGCAGAATTGAGTGATACTGATTTTTGGGGAAATTTATCATCAGACACTGAAAGTGACGACAGCGACAATTCTGCAACTGAGCAAATTTCAGTGTTTTTGATTTGATTACATTATTGCATACATTTTATTACTATTACGTTATTATTTTTGATAATTATTTTTAGTTATTTATTATATTATAATTTATGATTTCATGTTTCAAACTTTATCATACCCGGGTGGACAGATTTAAGTGAGTTATTCCTAAGAATTACAGGCCTACAATATAAAACGCCAAATTTCCATGCAAAATAATCGTACCGCTTTCAGCACCAAAAATCTGATATAATCGTACCGCCAGGGAGGTTAAACCTGAACTCGCAAACAGCTAAAAAACACATTAAATATAAAAACTGTGTTAGCTACAAGATTTGCAGGGTGCAGTCCTGAGATTGAACAGAACTCTGCCACACAACCCTTTCTGGCACACAAGGGGACCTGATCTTTCTCTGCTGCAGTTACACTTTCACTTACAGGTTCCCTCTCCACCCCAACCCTGTGACAGGAAAGAAGAAAAAAGAAATAGACTGTGGAGCTTATCTCTCTACCACTCTGCTCTTTCCTCCTATCAGCCTGACATTTTCCACCTTATTGGCTCATTACACTACTTCTGTCTTCCCCAGTCCCAGGGACTGCAAGAGACTGACGCCAAACAAATTCAAACACATACAGGGCTTGCAAGTAAATACATTTAAAGATGTATTAATGAATAGAAGGCTGCATTGTTTTATTTTTTTATTATTTTATTATTTACTATGGCTGTACTGCAGAATTCACTTTAGGCACACAGTTTCATGCATTTAGATGCTTTTAAGCATGTTTGGGCACGTTAAGATTTGAGCGCTAATGCATTCCATTGGCCATATTAATGTGCATGGACACATAAGCTTACATAGAGGTTCTTTTGCAGACTGAAAAAAACAGCATTTTTTAAGTCCAGTGTGCGTGCATAGAGCCATACTGGTTGTTCAGTGTATTAAGTACAGTGTATATATAACAATTGCCCACTTTAGCAGACCTTGGGCATGTACTATACAGACATTCATAGGGCATTTTACATGGAAGAAAATAATGCCACTCAGTGCCACGACAAGTTAATCTAGCATCAAGGGAGAAGATGGCAAACTGCACCACCCCACGATGTGTGAGCATCATGTCTCAGCAAATATCCCCTCTCCCCCCAAAACAAATCCAGCAATAATCTGCACCCTCACCCTACTAAATATTAATTCCCTTTTCCCCAAAGAAAAATGCAAAAAAATGCCTTTCCTCCTGCTACAATACCCCCCTCCCAGCACAAATATTTGCCCCCCCCAGGAACAAAACTCCTTACCTCATCTGGGGGAACTGTATTTAATGGATATTGTATTTTACACATACCTCCCAGCTTTTTGCGTTGGGAACGAGGGATGCCTATTAGCAAAAGTATGGAGGCATAGGACACACCCTGCCATGCCCCCTTAAAGGAGAAATATATAAATAAAAAAGATTAGTTAAACTCACAAGTGCTTTTTTACCACTACCATTCCTTTATAATGTCTTCTGACATTTACAAATGCAGCAATTTAGAAACTGGATGAAAGGTTTAGCACTGGGAAACACTTTTTTTTGGAAGCCAAAAAGTGCATTTTATATACAACTATATAGATCAGACAAACATGAGAGACAAATGAGGAGGAAAGAGGGGCAGAGGGACTTTGTTCCAAATCAGGGACAGTTCCTCGAAATCAGGGACAGTTGGGAGTTATGGTTTAAGCCCCTGGGTGTGCTATTTACCATTGCAAGCCTGGTTGGCTCACGGGGTGGTTAGAGGAAGGGGATGACCTTCCTGGTGTTGAAAGCGGACCCCCTCTTGGAAAATGCGTTAGGTGACCCAGATTACACTACAGGCCCGGGTGCTCAGTTGGACTCCTGAAGCTCTAAGCTGGACCCTGTCAAAGCACAAGTCTGTGTGTGGAGTGTTCTGGGCATAGAGGGTTAACAAGAATGGTGACCAGGAGAACAAGTCAGCCTCGGGCCAGCATCCGTGCAATGTGAACTGAAGAAGCGGTTTAGATAAGCTATAAAACAACATGACAGAAGAAGCCCAGCTGGAAATAGCAAACTGCTACTAGCCAGTCAACCAATAACTTCAGTAGAGCAATTGCAACCCACATATTGCTCTAATGACAGTGTTACAAAACCCAGGGCCCAGCATTCACTATATCTGGTCTCCCACAGTACACAAAACAGTTTCTCATCAGCAGTATATAGCAGTCTTGTGATTTATATCAGTGCCTGGTTAAAGCTTGTAGGAGGAATTTTCATACTGCACTGGCTGTCCTATCAGGATGCAGGACCCTTGACCCTCTGTCTGGACAGTGCTGATCACATGCACTCTCCAAGAAAAAAAAAAACTCTTTAGTAATACACACCAAACTGAGCATGCATAGCCTGACTCCAGTAACTCTGTCTTATCCGGACATGTTTTGGAGTCCATGAAAAAAGAAAAGGATCAGAGAAGACAGGATCAAACAACCTTTTTACACAATGCAAATGATTAACCCCTTAGGTTCCACGGTGAGTATAACAAGCATGCTTTACTGCATACACAGACTGATTTTACTGTTGTGGGTTTAGTAACACTTTAAGATTGCAGTGCATTTTCCAGGGATCTCACCTCCCATTACTCCCTAAGGTAATGCTTACACACAGAAATAATCATTACAAGTGTATTCAGTGCCAGCAATGATTACATAAAAGGATTGTGAGAGTTTCTAAGGATTTGCAATTCTAGTTAGCACTCTTGTGATCCAGGAACCCCTGCCAGATGCCACTTTTCTAAAGTTAAAGAAGAACCCATTAAAACCACCTTTTCTCTTTTGGTTCCTCCCTTCTCCCTTTTTGAAAACTTGGGAAAAAAATGTACTATTTTCTGCAAAGTACTGTATCTTTTTGGGCTCTTGCTTTCAGGCCCTACTGGCTCCAGAGATTGCCACGTCACACCTATCCCAGAAAGCAATGTGACGCTGAGGGTGCATTGCAAGCCTCAATATTCAGTGCACACACAGAAAGGTCATTGGTAGTGATCAGTGTTGCCAACCGTCCGTAAATTTACGGACAGCCCGTAAAAACAGGGCAGTTTTCCCGGGTGTCCGTAAAAGTCCGTAGCAGCTGAAAAGTGCCAGTAAAAATGGCGGCCATCTGCTCCGGTCAGAGCTGCGAATGTACAATTACGGAAATCCCCGAGCGGCAAGTGAGAAGATCTGATCCTGACCCTGAGACGAGTTGGACGACCACTCCTCCTGCTGCCAGCTAGTGCCTCTGCCCAGCCCATCCGCCCTCATATGAGGTTACTGCATTTTCCCACCACACCACCGCCAGCCAGCACCTGACCGGAGCAGACGCTCCAGATGGATGGATCCTCCTGATTCCTGCCTGCCTCCCTGCTCTGGCTGACCCTGCAGTCCTCCTGGTGACAGTGGTGAGTGCAGTAGCTTCCTCTTCAAGCCAGCCAAAAAGAGTCGAGACAGTGAGTGTGGGACTGTTTGACACACACACTGTCTCTGCTCACTCTGACAGACAGCCATGAGCCAGGCTGCAGGAGTCTCTCTCTTTAAGTGTGAGTGTGCACTGTATGAGTGGCAGAAGGTAATGGAAGGAAGGTAATGGAAGGATGGTCTAATGGAAACAGGAGGTGATGGGAATGGTGTGATGGAGACAAGAGATGATGGAGAGATGGAGACGGGGGGGATGGTGTGATGGAGATGGGGGGTGATGGAGACAAGAGGTGATGGAGGGATGGAGACGGGGGGGATGGTGTGATGGAGATGAGGGGTGATGGAGACTGGAGGGATAAAAACAGGAGGTGATGGAGACAGGAAGTCTTTAGAAGTGGGGATATAAATTCTGGTGATTCTAGTGGCTATCAGGGATTTCACCTCATGTTCTGTGATGGTTATGGAACAGAAATTAAGGGGAAATCTCTACAATTTGACATAGGTGACACAATTGATGGACTAAATAATCTGCCCTTATTATATTGAAAATAACAGAAATATGTTTTTTATCTTGCTATCTACCTTAAATCGCATTGCTATTTGTACAGTGCACTTGCTTGTAGCCTAAATACTGAAATTTGCACTGAAAACTGTAATTTTGTAACTTTTGTAAAATGGCAGTAAAAACTTGGCTGTGCCAGTAAATTTTGGGTGTTGTGCCAGTAAATTTCAATCTGGTAGGTTGGCAACACTGGTAGTGATATGTCTATGCAAGACACAGGGGATTTCTGCACGTGTCTAGATGCAGCAGGTTGCCACAATACTCATATACCAGAGACTAGTGGTATTTGTGTACAGACAAAGAACCCCCGCCTCACCCCCTCCACATCCCAAATATCTGGCAGAGACCTTTGACGCATCTGCACTCAAGCTGGATTTTTGAAGATGCCGATGTGGTAAAGCAGTGGTCTCCAAACTATGGCCCAGGGGCCAGATGCGGCCCTTTGCTTCCCTTTATCAGGACCTTGGGGCACTGTTCATCTCAATGATAGGAGACACTATTTTGCACACTGACACCAACAATGGAACATAATTCCTGCTATTGACACCAACAACGGACCACTATTCTTCTCCCTAATACCAAAGATGGGACACTGTTTACTCACTGATGCCTATTCCTGCTGGCCACAGTCCGGCCCCCGAAAGTCAAACTGGCCCTTTGTTTAGAAAGTTTGGAGACCCCTGTGGAGGGTAATTTATGCCTCATGGAGGGATGGAGGGAGTTAATTGATGAGTGGGTAAAGTTCCCCTTTAAGCAATATGACTTGGTTAAATATTTTTTTCAGCTTATGATTGGGCAATAAATGGTCTAGCACACCAATGAAATCACCATTCTTTCCCCAGTAAAATTATTGTGCTCTCTTTTCTGGTAAGCAGCCTGTTCATGGTATTAGGCCTCTTTCACACGATACTCCTGTTTGAGCATCTACTTTTTCAGCCTTTTTTTTTTGTATGTATTTGTGCATATTTTCACGCATATGCAATTCGTGCAATCTTATTCTCATGTTCTTGTTCTGTACAATATGTAAATGGGACGTTGTGCGCAAGTCGCGTGCATTTGTGCACATGAGGCATAAATTACTGACCAAATATGCAGACTTTTGTATTTTTTTTTACTTTTTTACTGAAGAGTGCACGGCACTTGATTATGCACCTGTGTGCATAGGCACAGTGCAATTAATGGGCTGTATTTTAGCTCAGTAAAAAAAAAGCTGTACTGAGCTTGTGTAAGAGGCCTTAGGCTGAGAGCCATTGTTACCACAAAGTTGGGAGCATGAAATTGTCCAAAATGTCTTGGTATGCTGATGCCTTAAGAGTACCCTTTACTGGAACCAAGGGGCTAAGCCCAACCCCTGAAAAACAACTCCACACCATAATCCCCCCTCCACCAAATGATTTAGACCAAAGCAATAAGCAAGGTCCATAAAGATATGGATAAGCGAGTTTGGGGTGGAGGAACTAGACTGGCCTGGCCTCAACCAGATAGAACACCTTTGGGATGAATTAGAGCGAAGACTGCGAGCCAGGCCTTCTCGTCCACATCAGTGCCTACAAATGCGCTTCTGGAAGAATGGTCAAACATTCCAATAGACACACTCCTAAACATTGTGGACAGCCTTCCCAGAAGAGTTAAAGCTGTTATAGTTGTAAAGGGTGGGCCAACTCAATATTGAACCCTACGAACTAAGACTGGGATGCCATTGAAGTTTATGTGCGTGTAAAGGCAGGCATTTTGACAATATAGTGTGTATCTAAACCCAAGAGCAATGTACTTTCAATAATTATGTAAATGTTTATGGGTTTCACAATGTTTTATTTCATAAACTATTATTTCTTTAAGCTAGCTATTCGTGATAAGCCCCAGTTACCTGAGAACTCAGAATTTGACTTGGTGTAGGAGAAATTAGACTTGAAGGAGGAAGGGGCACAGAGCAGGGAGGAGCTGGACTGAAGTGTGGGCTCTATATGATGGATTAATGGTTATGGTCATAACATACACATTCATTTGAGAACACTGGTGTCCAAACTGTGGCCCAGGGACCAGATGCAGCCATTTGCTTGCTTTTATCCAGTCCTTGAGGCACTATTTTCATCCATTAATACCAACAGTGGGGCATAATTCCCCCCAACTGACACCAATGAAGGGGCAGAATTTTTTCCAATGACATCGACAATGGGGCCCAATTACACCAACAATGGGGGGCACAATTCCTACCAATGCCCCCAAGATGGGGAACTATTCCTTTCACTGACACCAAAGATGGGGTATTGTTTATTACCACTGGCGTCTGGACCTTTTCTAGTCCAAAAATCCATAGCCAAGCCCCCCTTAGGTCTGAAGTACAGTAAACTGGCCCTTTGTTTAGAAAGTTTAGAGATCCCTGTTTAAGAACATCCGCATTGTAATAACAATATAAATAGTACAGGTAGTTATTTTTGACAATCCAATATAAGCTTACTTAAAAACTTTTCTTTCATGTTGTGAGTTCTGTCTGTCTGTCAGTCATCTCTTTCCACAACTTCCTGTATTCCCTGCATGCTTTGTGGCTTCTCATCTGCTGTTTTACTTCCACGTCTAAGGACTACATGCCCCATGGTACCTTGTTGTCTGCAAAAAGTGATTCCCGTACTGACTCTTCCTCCTGAAACTTCTTCTCTTAGCCCCTCTGTAATTCA
Organism: Glandirana rugosa; assembly: GCA_018402905.1. Taxonomy (NCBI): domain Eukaryota; kingdom Metazoa; phylum Chordata; class Amphibia; order Anura; family Ranidae; genus Glandirana; species Glandirana rugosa. The sequence continues at coordinate 749,837 of BLSH010370155.1, read as the reverse complement.
GAAGGCAGGCAGAATTCAAGGAAGCAAATGTGCGGGGATCTTCACAAGTAAGTTTACAAATTTGAAGATCGTTCAGATTAATAGGAATAGGCTAGATATAACTGAAATACAATCTGGAAATGAATATGTGAATTTACATTTTACATACCATAGATACGCTTTAATAAAAGCAAATGTCTCTCCCTCTCCATGTTGATACATAGAGGACTTACCTTGAACCGCAGAGCAGCCCACCACTCTTGATGCTGGCTCCAGTTTGCTGAGCTCCACAAATTGTGCAGGTCAGATAACCAGAACTCTGTACAAAGTGCAGAATAACGTGTGTGTGTGTGTGTGTGTGTGTGTTAAAGCTCTCCTGTTGATTCCCGCCTTGTTGGGTAAAGTTACATAATGAACCAATCACAGACAAGATGACAGTTCTGCTGGGGATGGTGGCTGACACTGTGCATTAAAATAAAAGGTCTGGGAGGAGTGCCATTCAATTTAAAAGAATTGTGTTTTAGAAGCAACGTAGCAATATGTATTAGGATGCATAGGTGCAATATAAATTATGTGGTTAATTCATTTGCCTGCAAAAAAAAAAAGTAAAGGTTAAGATTCGCAAGAACCTCTTCTAAGTAGAGTTGATCGAACCTCTAGAAGTTCGGGTTCTGCTGGTTCGGCCGAACTTCGGGACAAAGTCCAGGTTCGGGTCCGGACAGAACCCGAACTTTGACCCGGACCCCGAACCCCATTGAAATCAATGGGGACCCAAACTTTTAGGCACTAAAATGGTGTTAAAAAGTCCTGGAAAGTCCCAGAGGTCTGCAAAAGGAAGGAAATGGGGATAAGGGTCAGACAAGTGCCCTGCAAAGAAATGGGGACAGGGAAATAACTTAAAAGCATTTTTAAACAAAAATCACATAAAAAAATCAAAAATGGAGGTGGATGTGGACCATCTTCAAACTGTGTGTGAAAAGTATTAATTAACGGGAGAAGCCATATCACTGTTCTAAAATCATCTTCAAACTGTGTGAAAAAAGTATAAATTACCCGGGAGAACCCATATCACTGTTCTGCAATCATCTGAAAACTGTGTGTGAAACTTAAACAATAGCCGGGAGAAGCCATATCCCTGTTCTAAAATCATCTGAAAACTGTGTGTGAAACTTAAACAATAGCCAGGAGAAGCCATATCCCTGTTATAA
>BLSH010370155.1:630279-660521 GCA_018402905.1 Glandirana rugosa | reverse complement strand
GGAATATCTTAGGTGGGTGAGACAGGGAAGTGCCCTCACCTGTGTCACTGGCTGCAAAAGTGCCCCACCTGTGTCACTGGCTGCAAAAGTGCCCCACCTGTGTCACTGGCTGCAAAAGTGCCCCACCTGTGTCATTGGCTGCAAACTGCCCCCACCTGTGTCACTGGCTGCAATTTACCCCACCTGTGTTATTGGCTGCAATTTACCCCACCTGTGATGCTGAGCTGTATACTGTGTCCTGTGATGCTGAGCTGTATACTGTGTCCTGTGATGCTGAGCTGTAAACTGTGTCCTGTGATGCTGAGCTGTATACTGTGTCCTGTGATGTGATACTGAGCACAATATGTGGAATACAAGGGACAGAGTGGGTGGATTCTATAAGGGTTGGGGCTTATTAGAAGTAGGAGGGGTCAAAAGGGAAGGGCGGGGCCTGGCGCCCCCCCATCCTAAAACTTCACCAGCCGCCACTGGAACACACTGTGATCTACATTTAAGCCCTGAGATTGAGTAGCATGTTTTTAAACAGCAAATAAATGTTATTTACTTAATCCAGAGACCTTGGCTTATTTTACCGGGTTAACCCCTTGAGCGCCGCTCTTTGTTCTCTACAGGTAAGCCTATAATAAGGCTTACCTGTAGGTGCCCTGCACATCTCCTAAACCTGTACGGTTTAGGAGATATACAGTATAGATGCATGTGCCGACGTCATCGACACATGCGCAGTGAAGAAACAGCCCGACTGGGCCATTTCTTCACAAAGTGTACTGTAAATGACAGCTCCCATGCACATGTGCGGAAGTGACGTCAGCATGGCTCCAGCCAATCACAGCGCTGGAGCCCACAATCCCGGAAGAAGACACATTCAACATGACGTCACAGTGGTGTTCCTTGGGTTACTGCTGCAACAGCATCGATCTAAGGTAAGTATTTCATAATGAGCTAGTATGCAATGCATACTAGCTCATTATGCCTTTGTCTTGTAGGTGTTTTTTTTGTTTTTTTTTACCTTGACAACCACTTTAAGGCAGTACCCTGACTTAGAGACGAGCTGTAACACTGTGTGCAGTAATAAAGCGTAGAGTTCCTCTGCAAATTGCTCTCCAGTGTCACTAAATCTTAAAAATGTCTGGTGCAGTAAAATTCAATAACCAGGTGTGCCATTATTATATAAAGCAGTTTTTTAGCTGCTGTGAGATCACCTGGAGTGGTTGAACAAGTAATATCATAGACCAGATCACTGTCCCATGCCACTACACACACAGTAGCTTGATGCATGTTTGCATATAGGAGGGACCCTGCTGAGCCCATGCCCTCTCCACCAGTCCAACATACCTCTGTTACCTCACGCCCAGTACCAGAATGGGGTCCTACAGTGCACATAGAGCGGATCTCATGCCTGCACTTATTAACCCCCTCTCTTCTGTGCCCATATGACTAGGCCATGCAGGTTAGGTTCTGGTTGCTTCTGGAAACTGGCCACTAGGGAGGGAGCCAGAGCATCGCCCCCCCTCACTACCGGAGGGCCTGTCACCTTTACCAGGTATCACGCCTAACGACTGGTTGCTTTGTGACTTTATTTAGTGCTTGGTCACCCATAGCAACTTAGTACTCCTCTTGATTGTCTTGTGAGTAGACCTCTTGTAGCAGCTGAGCTTCATACCCCACATGTGCTTTACAGACACTGGTTCTTTTGATACGCCGGAACCAACACCTCTTTCAATAACTTCAGACCAGGCTCAGAACAGTTGATGCAACTTTACTAAACAGCTTCATAGTACAGTCCAACATGAACTATAATGTCATGACATCCCTATCTACCGCTAACTGGCTGCCGATGCATACATCAGAAAGGCAGTAGTACATTATGGTGTTCTCCATGTCTTGGATGTCCTCTGGAACCCCCGGTGCCTCCGGCAGACTGCAAGGCACATCCAATCCAGTCCCAGCATGTGCGTCTAAGTGCAGGCAAGACCAAGGGCCCTGCACCCTTTTTATATCACAGGTGGGCAGACTGGACACAAAAAGCCCAGGAACTGAAGTACCCACATTAACTCGTTCCCCCTTTGCCTGAGTCAGCCACTAACTAGCTAATATAATATAATAACTAAGTAATACACCTATAAGCAACCTGCCTTTACACTTAAGCCTCATACACACGGGACGACGATCGTCTACAACAGGTCGCATGAACGACTGTTGTATGCAAAATCGATCGTTCGTATGCGAGATTAGAACAGCTGACATTCAACGGTCGTACAAGGGGAGTTGTATGAGCAGACTAGAAAACTTGGTCGTACCAACAAGCGGTCATACGACCGTTGTATCGTGTGTACAGAGCAGTTGGTACAACAAGTTGTATTGTGCAAAACACGCATGCTCAGAAGTCAGGAACGGCCGGATGCTAATTCCGTGCACCTGAACATTCTTTCCGTGGTCGTACGATCGTGTAGTGCAGTCAGTTACATTATCCAACATACGATTTGAGACGATCGTACGTATGATCGTCGTCCCGTGTATACGAGGCATTACTCTGCATCTTTCTTTCTTCAGTGCATTAAGTGCATTAAGGCCCTGAGATCCGCTGTTTCCTTTCATAATAAAATGAGGAAATGAGAACAGCAACCATATGTTGACTTCACAGTGAAACTCTGTGATCCCTTAGAAGTGGACCCTAGGCAATTTATCAGTTTAATAATTTCTCCATTGCCAACCCTGAGGCAGACCCAAAAGTCACTGTAAAGGACACCTAATGTATATACAGTGCCTTGAAAAAGTATTTATACCCCTTGGAATTTTCCACATTTTGTCATGTTACAACCAAAAACATAAATGTTTTATTGGTCTATTATGTATAGACCAACACAAAGTGGCACATAATTGTGAAGTGGAAGGAAAATAATAAATGGTTTTCAAAATGTTTTACAAATAAATATGTGAAAAGTGTGGCGTGCATTTGTATTCAGCCCCTCCAAGTCAATACTTTGTAGAACCACATTTCACTGCAATTACAGCTGCAAGTCTTTTTGGGGATGTCTCTTCCAGCTTTGCACATCTAGAGAGTGACATGTATGCCCAATCTTCTTTGCAAAATAGCTCAAGTTCTGTCAGATTTGATGGAGAGCATTTGTGAACAGCAATTTTCAAGTCTTGTCACAGATTCTCAATTGGTTTTAGGTCTGGACTTTGACAGGGCCATTCTAACAGTAGCTATGGCTGTATGTTTAGGGTCGTTGTCCTGCTGGTCTTGCTACTTTTGGGAATCAGTGCTGTGCCGCAAAGTTGGCTTTTCACCGATTCGGAGGGCACCGTTGCCGGAAATAGCCGGCGATTTGACACGTCGAATCGCATGTCAAAACTGCCCGATGTGAATGTGGGCTTCTCCACATTATTCCTGACCTGTCTGGTGGGTTCCTTGGCCTTCATGATGCAGTTTGTTCACTAGGGTTCTCTAAAAACTTCTGAGGGCTTCACAGAGCAGCTGTATTTACACTGAGATTAAATTACCCACAGGTGGACTCTATTTACTAATTAGTTGACTTCTGAAGGCAATTGGTTTCACTAGATTTTAGTTAGGGGAATCAGAGTAAAGGGGGTTGAATATAAATGCACGCCACACTTTTCACATATTTACAGTGCTGCCCATAATTATTCATACCCCTGGCAAATTTTGAGTTAAAGTTACTTTTATTCAACCAGCAAGTCATTTTTTGATGGGAAATGACATAGGTGTCTCCCAAAAGATAATAAGACAATATACAGGAGGCATTATTGTGGAAAAAAATAATTTCTCAGCTTTTATTTACATTTGAGCAAAAAGTGTCCAGTCCAAAATTATTCATACCCCTCTCAATATTCAGTAGAAAAGCCTTTATTGGCTATTAAAGCAATCAAACGCTTCCTATAATTGCAGACCAGCTTTTTGCATGTCTCCACAGGTATTTTTGCCCATTCATCTTTAGCAATGAGCTCCAAATCTTTCAGGTTGGAGGGTCTTCTTGCCATCACCCTGATCTTTAGCTCCCTCCACAGATTCTCAATTGGATTCAAGTCTGGACTCTGGCTGGGCCACTCCAAAACGTTAATGTTGTTGTCTGCTAATCATTTCTTCACCACTTTTGCTGTGTGTTTTGGGTCATTGTCATGCTGAATTGTCCACTGGTGACCAAGGCCAAGTTTCTCTGCAGACTGCCTGATGTTGTCGTTGAGAATCCTCATATATTGCTCTTTTTTCATGGTGCCGTTTACTGTGATTTGGTTCCCTGATCCATTGGCTGAAAAACACCCCCAAAGCATTAGGTTCCCACCACCATGTTTGACAGTGGGGATGGTGTTCTTTGGGTTGAAGGCTTATCCTTTTTTATGCCAAATGAAGGAAACATCATTGCGACCAAATAATTCAATTTTTGTTTCATCTGACCATAACACAGAAGACCAGAAGTCTTCTTCTTTGTCCAGATGAGCTTTTGCAAAGTCCAAGCAAGCTTTTGTGTGCCTTATCTGGAGAAGTGGCGTCCTCCTTGGTCTGCATCCGTGGAACCCAGCAGTGTCCGTTGGATTGTCTGCCTTGAGACATTGCCACCAACAGAGCGCAGATTCACCAGGATGGCCTTGGTGGTGATCCTTGGATTCTTTTTCACCTCTCTAACTATCCTCCTGGCCAGCACAGGTGTCACTTTTGGCTTCCGACCACGTCCTCTGAGATTTTCCACAGTGCAGAACATCTTGTATTTTTTAGTGATACTTTGCACTGTAGCCACTGGAACTTGAAAACATTTAGAAATGGCCTTGTAGCCCTTTCCTGACTTGTGAGCAGCCACAATGCACAACCGCAGGTCCTCACTGAGCTCCTTTGTCTTAGCCATGACTGTCCACAAACCAACTGCAGAGAGCTGCTGTTTTTCACCTGTTGAGTTGATTAAAACAGCTGTTCCCAATTAATCAGGATGCTTTAGAACAGCTTGCACTATTTGGAATGGTATAGAACTTTTGATTTTCCCACAGACTGTGACAGTTTGTGAAGGGTATGAATACTTTTGGACTGGACACTTTTTGCTCAAATGTAAATAAAAGCTGAGAAATGTTTTTTTCCACAATAATGCCTCTTGTATATTGTCGTATTATCTTTTGGGAGACACCTATGTCATTTCCCATCAAAAAATTACTTGCTGGTTGAATAAAAGTAACTTTAACTCAAAATTTGCCAGGGGTATGAATAATTATGGGCAGCACTGTATATGTAAAAAAATTTTGAAAACCATTTATCATTTTCCTTCCATTTCACAATTATGTGCCACTTTGTGTTGGTCTATCACATAAAATCCCAATAAAATACATTTAAATTTTTGGTTGTGACATGACAAAATGTGGTAAATTTCAAGGGGTATGAATACTTTTTCAAGGCACTGTATTTATTACGGGTATGTATATAGTGACAACAATTTATGCAGCAATTTTCATACATTGTACATTCACATAACATGCACGGGCATACATACATATATTAAAGCCAAATAACCTATCAGCATGTCTTTGGTGTGTAGGAGGAAACCTCTGCAAGCACAGGGAGAATGTTCAAACTCTATGCAGGTAGTATCGTGATTGGAATTTTAATAAATTACTCTAGTTTTGCAAAGAAGATGTGTTAAGCCACCCACACCCCACCCCAAATTGGAAATGTATCAACCAAAGTATTGTCAGCCTCATATAATATAGGAAAAACATTACAACATTTTAGCATGAACTAACACACTCCCTGCTCTTTGTTTGTCTGCTGTGCTCCCAAAATCTATTGAGTCCCATATGAGCCTCCTGTGCATGCATGCTGTAGCTCTGTACTAAAACTCTATGTGCAGCCACCAGGGAAGGGACAAAGGGTGGACGGGAGGGGTGGATGCCCTGGGCGCAATGGTTTACTGTAGGGATGGGGCATCTTCCTTCTGTTCCAAGGCTGACAGGAGTAGTGACAGCAGCAGTGATTTTGACAAGCAAGTGACTGCTGGGCGTAGGATCCCCTAAGCTTGCACACCATGAATGGGGGGGGGGGGGAGTTAGGCATCTTTGCCCTGGGCGCTGGATGACCTTGTCCCAGCACTCGCAAGCACTATAAGTGTTGCACACGCAGGTGGCATGAGAGAGACACACACAGCTTCTCCTCCTCCCTGCACATAGAGTTATAGTAAAGGGCAGGAGCATGCACATACAGGAGAATCATACAGATTCCATAGGTTAAAGGGGCACAGTGGGGAGACATAGAAAAGGTAGTGTGTCATCATAGCCATTTTCTTGAGTTGCCATATAGTGATGAAGAAATTATTGCAGTTCTATAGATTAAGTCTAGGTTCACACCTATGCATTTTTTACCGTGTTTTGCAGTTTGCAGAAATGCACTACAGTCCATTAAACATTTAACATCTGTCCGTTTCGCAGATTTGCGTTTTTTTGGAAAGGGTCTGGGACTTTTTTCTCACTGCAGTTTGCGTTTTGCATGCCATAGACTTCAATGGAGCTGCACCAGAAACCCAAGTGGTGTTTTTGCCGTGATTTGCATTTTGCGTTTTTAAATCTGCCTAGCAACAAATGTTCCCCCCCAAAAAATGTAAAAAACGCAAAATCACTGGAAAATTTTTGATAAAATCATGATAAAATGCTGTAAAATCGCTGTAACAAACGGGAGAAAAGAACGGAAAATGCATCCGCATAAGTGTGAACTTAGGGTAATTCATATAAATGGTTTGATGTATTAAATGAGGGCACGCAGAACTTTCCTACCTGAAAATAATGTATGTCAGAGTACTGGTTATGCTCTGCCAACCGGACATGTTAGAGAACTGTAAGAATTAATGTGTTTGCTTCCTGTTGGTAGAAAACCTAGTTTATGTATCTAGACAGCAGATCTGTTGAAAACATTTTGCTGCATACTTTCAGGTATTTTTGGCTTCTTCATCATATCTTGCCATGGGGCAGTGCCTGAGGTCATATTGTGCAACAGATAAAGCCATAGCTGATTTCAGTCTTTTGCAATTCCATTTAATAACATAATTGTTACAGCTAAAGCTACACTTATTTGCATTTTTGTCCATTTAGTCCTGGGTTTTATACAGCTCTTCCAAATAGCAGACTCAAGCTGGCGACCTGGATTTTCCCCACTACAATTATACAACACATATTTCACATGTCTTAACCATATACAAATATATAATGGTATTGTTTAAAAAAAATCAAAAGACATAAAATGTACGATTTTTTAAAGAAGGATGTTTTTTTTTAATAGTAATCATCATGAACCCTAATTTTAATAGAGTGATGGTTATATTTAATGTTAGTAGCTACGATGAATGACATTATGTTATGAAATAGAGTGCAAATGTATAACAAATGTATGGATTTGGATTGTTTAAAATTTTACTATAATAAATGAAGTATGATAATTTACATAATTGATTTAATAAAGTCTGATTGACCATATCCCAATAAGTTTATACTTTGTATGCACAAAGTTTTTCAAAATGTTCATATTTGTATCAGCTTTTAGATTAATGTCTGCCTGTCTACTCAAAAAAATAAATAAATAAAAAAAAATGGGATTCAGAAAATCTCTAGCAGGTCAACAAGCATTTTTCTGTGTTTGCGGTATTTGTAAAGAGATAAAACATTGGAAATGTGTATGTATTGCACAAGTGTACTGAATACACTGTATTGTCAAAAGTATTGGGACACCTGTCTTTACACGCACATTGTCTTTAAGGGCATCCAAGTCTTAGTCTGATGTTGGATGAGAAGGCCTGGCTCACAGTCTCTGCTCTAATTTTTCCCAAAGGTGTTCAGGTTGAGTTCAGGACTCTGTGCAGGCCAGTCAAGTTCCTCCACCCCAAACTCACTCATCCATGTATTTATGGACCTTGCTTTGTGCACTGGTGAGCAGTCATGTTGGAACAGGAAGAGGTAATCCCCAAACTGTTCCCACAAAGTTGGGAGCATGAAAATATCTTGGTATGCTGATGCCTTAAGAGTTCCCTTCACTGGAACTAAGGGGCCAAGCCCAACCCCTGAAAAACAACCCCACACCATAATCCCCCCTCCACCAAATGATTTGGATCAGCACACAAAGCAAGGTCCATAAAGACATGGATGAGTGAGTTTGGGGTGGACAAACATGACTGGCCTACACAGAGTCCTGACCTTAACCCGATAAAACACCTTTAGGATGAATTAGAGCAGAGACTGCGAGCCAGGCCTTCTCTTCCACATCAGTGCCTGACCTCACAAATGCACTTCTGGAAGAATGGTCAAACATTCCCATAGACACACTCCTAAACCTTGTGGACAACCTTCCCAGAAGAGTTGAAACTGTTATAGCTGCAAAGGGTCGGCCAACTCAATATTGAACCCTATGGACCAAGACTGGGATGCCAATACTTTTGACAATATATATAGTGTATTTTTTAATATTTTGCCCAGTTATATACATTTATATAGTTATCGTATTAGCTTCTTAAAGGCACATTTAACATCTTTGTTTCTCAAACTATAGATAAGGGGATTTAGCATGGGTATTGCCCCTGTATTTAACAGTGATATAACTTTACCATCACTTAAAAACATCTTTGATGGCGGTCGTAAATACAGACAAAACAGCACTAAGTACAACAATGTTACAACAGTAAGGTGTGAGGAACAGGTAGAAAAGGCTTTGGATCTTCCTCTGGTAGTACGAATGGCCAGAATATTTTGAGCAATGAAAATATAAGAGGTTAGTGTCAGAAGAAAGCAGGGTATTCCCAGCAATGCTGCAGCTATGAATATAACAATCTGAATTCTCAGTATATCCGAGCATGAGAGCTGCAGCAAGGCCATTACATCACAATAGAAGTGGTTGATTTCACAAGAGCCGCAAAATTGTAATGTTGACATTAGGATAGTGATGGGCACAGTGAAAACATATATAATTATCCAAGAAGAGAGAGATAAGAAGACACAAAGTCTATGGTTCATGATTAATAGGTAGTGTAGTGGTCTACAAATGGCTACAAATCTATCGAAAGCCATGACTGCCAAAAGTATATATTCAGTACTTTGAAATGTAAGAACACAATGACACTGTGCCATACATCCTATAAAAGAAATTTTGTCCCCATCCATAAAAATATCAAGTAGCTTTGGTAAAGTTACCGAGGTGAAGGAGACATCCAGGAATGAAAGATTACTGAGAAAGAAGTACATTGGAGTGTGCAAGTGTGAGTCCATATATATTAGTAATGTTATTAGAATGTTACTAATCTGACAGGTAAAATACATAATAAAGATACCAATGAATAAAAGAACCAGCGTGTCTGGCTTATGTGACAGACCAATTAATATAAATGTTCCTTTAGTGGTTTGGTTGCAGATCTCCATTGACATGTAGACTAAAGTGCTAATATTACAAAAAGAGAATATGTCCTTTTAATTTAAAAGTTGAGATATAAGAGGTAAAAATTCCTAAGAGGAATAATGAAAGATTAGACGAGTGTCCAGATCTTTTGCAATAAAGCTTCACAATGAAAACAGTACCTCTGGAGCCAGATGGGACAGTCAACTGCAGCTTGCATGCCATGGCCAGTGGCTGGGCTAAATTGCAGTACTTGGTGGTTGTCAAAATCTTTAGACAGGACCATCTGTTCAAGACTGCCCTACTAGTTTTTACTTGTATTCACATATTTATATACTGTATGAATAGCCACTATCTGCTTATAATTTATTATTTAATCATTATACAGCAATCTTATGTAGCGGTCTCCCCAACCTCCAGAGGCCTGGTGGTAACCCCCAGAGTCAGGGAGAGCTGACATTCCTCCTCAGGGTGCAGGTTACTAGGCATGGTGGGTGTAGTGCAAGATGGAAAGATGGGAGCCAGTCGCTTTTAAAAATGAAAATGTATTTCTCTTAACAGGAACAGGGGAGAGAGGGTGAGGACACAGGACACCCTTAGCCATATGCAATAGCAACTTGGCTCCGCTAAGTTGGGATCATTTGATCAACTACTAATTAGCCAGGCTAGTTACCACCTAGCACAACAAGATTTATTAGCAGCCCTGCTTAAGACCAGGGTGCTACACTTAGGTTCATAAAAAACATTCTGTGTGTAGCAGCCCCCCTAATACTTACCTGAGCCCATCTCGATTCAGCAATGTTGCATGAGAAACTCAGCTGTCTGGGACTCTCCCTCCTCAATGGCGCCTTTGGCTCCCGCTGCTGTCAATCGAAGTCAGTGAGCCAATGAGAGGAGAGAAGGGGCGGGGCCGAGCCGAGCCGCGGCTCTGTGTCTGAATGGACACAGGGAGCTGCAGCTCAGCTCGGGTGCCCCCATAGCAAGCTGCTTGCTGTGGGGGCACTCAACAGGAGGGAGGGGCCAGTAGCATCAAAGAGGGACCTGAGAAGAAGAGGATCTAGTCTGCTCTGTGCAAAACCACTGTACAGAGCAGATAAGTATAACATGTTTTGTAAAAATATTTTTTGAAAAATCCGCGCTTAAGCTTAAACAGTACTGTGGAGAAGTATGAAGCAGCCACCAGATTGTTCAGGTATAAACAAAGTAATAAACATAAATAAATTCAGTGGGTTCAAATAGCATTATGAACCATGGGTAATATTGAATATATCTGAAAGAGATAGAATTGACCTTAGAATAACCATATAGATTTATGGATGGCTGATTTTTTTCCCCGTGCCATGCATTTCCTTTCACGATCAGAAAGGCTACTATGTGGTGTCAGTTTTCTCCATTTTTTTCAATAAGAATGACTGTTTCCCAGTAGGTGCTTGGACACCTTCATATTACAATAAACATATAATAATTTTTTATATAGATCTGTGACGATCTTCCAACAATCTCCAATACCCGTGGAAACCACACTCCCTTTCATTCTCTTTCCAATCATTGCGGTGGGATCGACACAGCGATAGTGACGATCACGGAGGCTCAGTGGTGACCGTTTGGGTGGTGTGTCATCAGCGGCAACTCGTGTTACCCAGTATCCATTGGGCCACACGGTCCACTTTTAAATACACTCTTTGACTGCCACAATTGTATTTGCCAGCAATGTGATTTTGAAGGTAAAAAAACTTAGATGTCCCTAGTGGTCTGGAACAGTATTGTTGTCTTTTGAATATGATCATAACATTGTACTGTATTACGTTATAGAATTGATTCTCCTCAAAAAATAACAAAGTCCCTGAAGAAGGGTGTATCCCGAAACGCGTCGGACTTCGAGAATCAGCACATCCTGGCTGTTTTATGTATTGTATACATTTGTAATTTGTACAACTGTACCGCACTTTGTGTTTTTATATATAATTCCTTTCCCCTTTTTTTGTATACCAATAAATTTTTCAAATCTATTCATAATCATGAGTCAGTTTGCCTATAAAAATCCCAGGTTCTAATTGAGGGAACTTTCTTCTTCACAATTATTTAAATAGGGATGACGGCAATAGGGTATTATTCCCAGGTGGTATTTCTAAACAATTTATGAACCATGTTAGGTCCTGGCAGAGTTCATGAAAAATAGTCCAAAAAGAACCAAAAACGATCCCATAAACAGTCTATTAGATAAAGATGTGATCACACAGAGATGTGCCTAGATCAATATAAAGTACAGCCCTTCACTGGAGACACCATCAAACACTGCCTCTTACCAGAACCCACCGACCCCCTGTTATGGAGGGTCAGTGATCGCTCAGCAGATCAAAAGGACGTATCCCCAGGGGCAGCTGATTCCAGCTCATAGCAGACGATCACAGACTGAACATAGGCCGATACCTCGCAAGCTTGCTCCTTTAGCTGAATACAGCAGGTTTCTGTATCTGTCAGATACAGAAACCTGGGACTCTCCCTCCTCATTGGCTGAGACAGCAGCAAAGCACCATTGGCTCCCACTGCTGTCAATCAAAGTCAGTGAGCCAATGAGAGGAGAGAGGGGATGGGCTGAGCCTTGGCTCTGTGTCTGAATGGACACAGGGAGCTGCAGCTCAGCTCGGGTGCCCCCCTAGCAAACTGCTTTCTGTGGGGGGCACTCAACAAGAGAGAGGGACCAGGAGCATCAAAGGGGGACCTGAGAAGAAGAGGATCTGGTCTGCTCTGTGCAAAACCACTGTACAGAGCAGGTAAGTATAACATGTTTGGTATTTGGAAACAAAAAAAAAATTAGACTTTAGTATCACTTTAACGTCCTTGACGGTATTCCTGAGTGTGGCTCTGGGTATGTTTTCACTGCAAATAGCGGTAACCCCGAGCCCCACTCGGGATTGCATCACTGGATCCAAGGCTGGGTTACTTACCTTGTTCCCTGGATCCAGCGATGTCCCCCCGCTGTGTCTGCGGCCTGTGTCCTCTGCCTGATGCCTGTGTGATGCCAGGCTCCGTTCCCTGCGAGCGTCGCGCCACATGGGAGCGGAGCCTGGCGGGAAATTCAAAAACTGAAACACACAGTAAACATACAGTACACTGTAATCTGTAAGATTACATTACTGTATGAAGTCATTTCATATCCCTTTTGCCCCTAGTGCTTTGTCCAGTGCCCTGCATGCACTTTTATATTATATATGCCATTCTTTCTGCCTGGAAACTTGAGAACGTCCATGACATAAAAAAGTGTTCCTTTACGTCAAAAGTGTTTTTTGATCAGCTAGAAACAGCCATAGTAAATAAGAATCATTTGCAGAATTGAGTGATACTGATTTTTGGGGAAATTTATCATCAAACACTGAAAGTGACGACAGCGACAATTCTGCAACTGAGCAAATTTCAATGTTTTTGACTAGATCACATTATTGAATAGATTTTACTATTATTATATTATTAATTTTGATAATTATTTATAGCTATTTATTATATTATCATTTTTTTTTCATATATATTATAATTTATGATTACGTTATTTCAAACTTTATCATACCCGGGATGTCTACTAGACTCTTGTCTTAAGTGAGTTATTCCTAAGAATTACAGGCCTACAATATAAAATGCCAAATTTCTATCTGAAAACAATGTACTGCTTTGAGACGCAAAAATCTGACATAATCATACCGCCAGGAAGGTTGATAAACAGGAATATATCCTCAAGATGCATCACTAGTCCTAGACCCGACCTTCTTCTGGATAAAGCCTCAAACCTCTAGGGGTGCCATCAGGAGACAGAGATTTCCATTTAATTGAAATTACTTAGAGCGGTTTCTGTCTGAGGATTTTTACAGAGACCAAATACTGTACCTCAGCACTGCCACTGGCCATGGCATGTGGGTCTACAACTGACTGTCCCATCTGCCCTGAGATGCACTGTTACCATTGTGACGCTTGTGAGTTTTCATGTTGTTTTTATACCAGTTAAAGGTTTCTGTATTTTTGCAGGATGTATTAATATAATACCAGGTGATCCTGCTATGTAGATCCTTATTCGGGCAACTCTCAGTTGCACTCCAGTATTGTCACCTGGTCACATGAGCTCTTGGTTAAGGCTAAAGCCTCGTACACACGCTCCGATTGTTGGCTGACCGCACGTTCAACTTTTGTCCAAATTGGATGTCAGCGGTTTTGTCTAGCGTACCGACGGTAGTCAACTAATCGTCTAACAAAGCTGAACATAGTGATGTGTTATGAGTGTATAAGGAGAGAGTTCGGGTGAATGGGATTTGTGAATTAGGAATGCAGGTTTACACAACCGAGCACTTCCTGGATTCCGAGCATGCGTGTTTGCACTTCCAACTTTTGTTGGCCAACTTCTGTACATGCGAGCCAACAATCGGCCAATGCCTTGTTGGCCAACAAAAGTTTTCTAGTATTGTCAGCCAACTTCTGTTGGACGTCAATTGGAAATCGGCTGTCGAATTGTGCGTACTAACGGTTAGATTATCGGCCAACAGGCTGTTGGGTGACTGTTGTCGACTGATTATCGTACCGTGTGTACGGGCCTTAAAAGCCATGCCAACACATATGACCATGCCAACGCACACTGTTGTCATTATCAGAAAGCTGTTTCTAAGCAATAATGTGTAGCCAGTGTTGGAACAGGGCATCTAAACAGGAAGTGGCTGAAAGAGGCTGCAATATAATACCAGTACTGATATGCAACAAAGGATGAAAAAGCAATATTTAACAAAATAAAAAATGGCAAATGTTTATGATACCCAATGCTAGCCAGTTAGGAGTTTACATCTACATTAAAAAAGTTAGATTTGAAATATAATTGTGATCATTTATGTAATAAGAAAATTATACCAGTTTTAAATATATTGATTAGCATGGTCACAATTGGCCTCCACAGCTCTCATCATTAAAATAAAAGTCAGATTTTCTGGATATAATGCCAACTGAGTGCAGTATTAGTAGTGAAAATGTATTGCACAATACAAGAAACACTTACAAGATGTGGAAATGACTCATGCCCATCATGATGAGAAGTCCTGATAGCTCCTGTGCCAAGCTGCAGGCTCCAGATGCGGTCTGGTTGCTGGTGGAGGTGAATGCCGAGTGAATGGTAGATGGTTGCAGACCCCCCCCCCCCGCTCTTCCACATGTTGTTACAGAGGTCTTAGACATACTCTGAGGATAGCTGCTTTTAAACCTACGTGTACCTAAAATTTGGGACTATTAGACTGTTAGAGTGCTATCCTCAGCTACTGTATTTTAATGTTACATCAAGGACATAGCACAGTTGGAGTGCCGGATTCCCCATTTATTATACTTTATATTTTGAAAACAAAAACCATTCTAAATGTATGAAGAAATATAAATGCATAAATAAAGACATCAATTCAAGGCATGCATGTCTATGCACTATTGGCCCTGTTGGTCCCAGAATTAAGAGGCAAAGCAATGTATCTTCTGCCTTTAATGGTTTGTCAAACAAGAAGGATTTTTGTTAGAGAAGCCAATGGTCATTTTAAATCTGAGCTCCTAGGTAAGCAGCTAAATATGCTAATTAAATACATGTAAGGTTTTACCTACCAAAATACTTGTATTTCTTTCCATCAAGTCTTGTACTTTACACAGCTCTGTCATACACCACAATCTTGTACTGCAAGGGTCAAATGTTTGTTAGGTCTAGAGGCAGAGGAACAAGCTGTAATACCAGCCTCATTACTTGCTACAACAGGCATCTGGGGCTCACCTTGCCTCTCCTGTCCTCCAGGTTTTGGGTGGACCCTCATTGTCTTCATTTACAATGCAGAACTAGTGGTCCTGCATTGTATGGGATAATGTTATAGTGCAATCATCTGCTGGAGCACCTTTGAGAAGAGGCTTCAGGAGGACTGGTCGCACAGCAAAGAGGAAGCCTGCCTAAAAGATAAGCAAACCCAAGAACAATCAATATATTGCTGCTTACCAGTTCATAGAAGGGGTTGCTGCATTTTTCAGAAAGTACAGAGTACCTGTTGATCATGCCACAAATGTGGCAGTGTCTTTATCACTTCCTGTTAGTTACACTGAAAGAAAAAACAATCTTACGTTTTTTTTCTGTAAAATACTAACATTATCCTCTTCTCAATTTAATGGAGTTTACAAAAGGCAAACTATAATTTAAGTTCAGCCTGGGTGGAAACCATGGATGAAGTGGAGAAGTGAACATAGCCACACAGTAAGAGTGTGTTATTCACCGAATTACCAGGTAAAAATACATGAAAAAAGCTGATGGAAGACAACTGATACATCTCATCTAAGGACAAGTATACTGATATACATATATACAGTGAAACCTCGGATTGTGAGTGATGCAACAGTGTTTCGCAATATAAGCTGTTTTTAAAAAAAAAAATCCTGAGATTGAGAGCGCTGTCTTGCAAGACGAGCAGGATTTAAGCCTCTGTGTATGCAATACCATATGTGGCCAGAGGTGCGGGGGTGCTGGTGAGGCTCGGAGACGCTCGTAGACACTCGGAGACGCTCGGAGCACTCGGAAGTGTCAACAGTTCCTGAGTGTCTCCGAGTGTCTCCGAGCCTCACCAGCGCCCCCACACCTCTGGCCACATACAGTACTGCATAGACAAGCAGTGGTTGTGGAACGAATCATCTGAGTTTCCATTGTTTCCTGTGGAGAAACTTGCTTTGATATACGAGTGCTTTGGATTACCAGCATGCTTCTGGAAAGAATTATGCTCACAATCCGAGGTTCCGCTGTATGCTTTATATACAATATATATATATATATAGTACTTTTTTGGGTTTAGATAGGCTTTGCTCTTGGGTGTAGGTTCCTCTGTCAGCAAGACAAGGAATTTCAAACATACAACTAGAATATCATTAAATTGCCTTAAATGATCTGAGAGAAATGTGTAGGCTGCCATTGTTTTTCTCCTTCTAAACAAGCTAGCTGTCTGGCTGTCATTTGGTCCCAATGACTTCAATATCATCTGACCTGGAACAAGCATGCAATAAATGAAGTCAGGGTGTAGAAAGAATTCCTGGTTTGCATTCTTTCCCATTATCATCTTGCCATTACACCATAGCAGAAAATACATTATTATTCAATGTACAACAATTAAGACAATATCGTTTTTTCCTATATATAGTGTCTATGTGATTTGCACAGCCAACAAGAAAGTCTCCAAATACAAGGGATGGTTTATAAAAGAAATAAAGCATTTTGTCACTGTGGCCAGTGACTGTGATTGTAGTCTGTGTTCGCTTTAACCACTTCAATACCAGGCCCTTACCACCCTTCCCGATCAAACCAATTTTCAGCTTTCAGCTCGTTGCATTTTGAATGAGAATTGCGCGGTCATACAATACTGTACCCAAACAAAATTTTTACATTTTGTTCCCACAAATTGAGCTTTCTTTTGATAGTATTTGATCACCACTGTGGTTTTTATTTTTTGCGCTACAAATAAAAAAAGACCGAAAATGAAAAAAAAAAAAATTTTTTTTCTTTGTTTCTGTCACAAAATTTAGTATAAGTACATTTTGCAGCACTGATGGGCACTGATAGGCGGCACTAATAAGCAGCACTGACGGGCACTGATAGGTGATATTGATATGCGGCACTGATGGGCACTCATAGGTGGCACAGATAGGTGGCGCTGATGGGCACTGATAGGTCGCACTGGTAGGTGGCACTGGTGGGCACTGATAGATGGTACTGGTGGACACTGATAGGTGGCACTGGTACATGACACTGAAAAGAAGCACCGTTAGGGATGGCACTGGCAGGCATCAAATATGGGTACAGTGCACTGTATGCCCTTACCTGGTGGTCTAGTTTGGGTCCCCTGGTGGTCCTGGGCAGCCTTCAGATCTTCTCCCTGGTGAACCTGGGCGGACTCCTCATGGTGTCCCTGGGGGGGGGGGTTCCCTGGTGGTCCTGGTTGGCTTCCTGGTGGTCCAGTGTGGTGATCCTGAGGGGGCTGCATGGATAAACATTCAGTGCAGACCCCCCTGTCAGGAGAGCAGCCGATCAGCTCTCCACTACTCAGGTCTGCAGACCTGAGTAGAGGAAAAGCCTATAAACGGCTGTTCTTGTTTACACTGTGACCAGCTATGATAGGTCACAGCTGATCACATGGTCTGCTGGAAGCTTTTTACACCGATTGGTAATGCGGTGGGTCAGACTGACTATATTTCTTACTTGTTTTTAACTATGGCAGCGCAATGACCTTAAAGTGTATGATAAAGAGGAAGTAAACTGGGTTTTTTCCCCTTTTTCTCATCCCTGAAAAGTAAAGACATAATGTGCTAGTATGCATTGTATACTGGCACATTATGTGACACTTACCTGCAAACGAAGCCTGCGTTGTCCCCGCTGCAGGCCGCATCCATCATCGTGCGTTTTCCTTTCCAGGGCCGCGGACTCCGGCTGTGTGACTGGCCAGAGCCGCGTGACGTCACTCCCGCGTGGGATCCGCCGATCAAACACACGCTCCTGAGGAAACGGCAGGGGCAGCTGTTCCTGCAGAGCGCATCATCAACACAGGATACAGTAAATATCTCCTAAACGGTGCACATTTAGGAGATATTTACAGTACCTATAGGTAAGCCTTATTCTAAGCTTACCTATAGGTAAAAATCATACAGAAGGGTATACAACCTCTTTAAACCAATACATTTTTAATTGTTATTCAAAACTTTATTAGAAAGATGTTCCCTTACTTCTCCTATTTTGCTCACAGTGGCTTTACCAGACAGGAAGTAAGGGCACAATTGCCATGGCAACACATACAGAGGTCATAATACTTTTTCTGAGTTGAGCAGGGCAAGGAAATAACTTCTGTCAATGATATATTGCTGTCTGTGTTGCTGTT
This sequence comes from Glandirana rugosa, assembly GCA_018402905.1. Taxonomy (NCBI): domain Eukaryota; kingdom Metazoa; phylum Chordata; class Amphibia; order Anura; family Ranidae; genus Glandirana; species Glandirana rugosa. The sequence goes on along the minus strand of BLSH010370155.1, from coordinate 642,251 downwards.
GCACATTTTCCCTCCCTTTCTTTATTGTGAAACAATGGCAGAAGAACAGGAAGTAAGGGGAAATACATGTGGAGACCAAGATATCAATAAAACCTAGTAGGAGACTGAGTTTTAATCTTTCCCCCTTTATCCAAATCTAAGGAAAAAAAATTCTAAACCTACTTTACACGTTCAAATCTGTGTAAGGTTTTAGAGTCACTTCAAAAGAGCTCTCACGAGGTGTTTCAAATCCTGCAGAGTACCTTTCCAAAGCTGGGTCCTAGGGCATGCACTGTGCCACGTTGTGATGGGCATTACTTCACTTTCTGCTGACCCAAACAATGGGGTTGATTTACTAAAGGAGTTTCTATAGCACATGATTGGGTGATGGAAGCCAGCTTAGTAAATGAGGTGAAGTTGTGCTACGGGGAAATACCATTGCAAAGTGAAAATTCACTTTGCTAAGTGAACAGTCTCCACTGCTTTACTCCATTACATGCAATGGCTCCCCACAGCTGGCAAATACATTAAAGGGGCCCTTCACTCACCCTGCTGAGTCTACCTCTCTGACTCCCTCCCTTAGGTGTTACTGCTGAAGTCTTTGTTAAACTTTATCTACATCACTTAGATGTAGACCCAAGATGGCAAATATAATGAACAAATATGCATGTGTAAAAAGGGTGGAAATTAAACAATTAACCCATGAAAAAACTTGAATCTAGAATGAAGATGTTGCAATGTATGTATAACCAACTTTTTTTGATCACATTGAATATTAATCCTACCACAAGGATCAGTCAATGAAAGACAAACTCAAATGTTATGCATGGGTGTTTCTTAAAAATCAAACAATAGATCTCTGTTACAAATGGGACAGTGGCCAAAATTAGGTTAATCTTATATTAGCCTCATTTTGACCACTTCTATAAATGTATATTGTTGACATAAAATATGCAATTATCTACCGTATATACTCGTGTGTAAGTCGACCCGTGTATAAGCCGACCCCCTACTTTTGCCCAAAAAATATGGGAAAACTTATTGACCCGTGTATAAGCCTAGGGTGGGAAATGCAGCAGCCAGAACACAGGGACAGGGAGCCAGAACACAGGGATTTTAGCCAGGACACAGGGATATTAGCCAGGACACAGGGATTTTAGCCAGGACACAGGGATATTAGCCAGGACACAGGGATTTTAGCCAGGACACAGAGACTGTAGCCAGAACACATAAGGGATGAGTAAGGTAGTTTCACATTAAACAGAGCTGTGCTGCTTCTAAGAGCTGTTCTGTGCTTGTAACTGTGACTAATCACATTGGAATGTAGAGAATGCTGAGAGAGAGCTGCAGCTCTTCACTGAGATCAGGAGTTGGGCGGGACTGAACAGCTAACATCAGCTTGTCCCGCCCACCTGCCGACATCAAGCTGAAAATCTGACACCTCTCTCAGCATTCTCTACATTCCAATGTGATTAGTCACAGTTACAAGCACAGAACGGCTCTTAGAAGCAGCACGGTTTTGTTTAATGTGAAACTACTGATCACCCACAGACACTGACTCGGGTATAAACCGAGGGGGGGTCTTTTTCAGCACAAAAAATGTGCTGAAAAACTCGGCTTATACCCGAGTATATACGGTATATGTCATTGTGTCTTAAAAGTACATTTAGCACAAACAAGTACCTTATGAAATCCAATTTCTTTAATGCCACCATCTTCCTCCCTTGTTGGAGTCATTAACAGAAGTGATAGTTCTCTTTTGCAGGACATTAACCACTGTAATGTGTGCCAATAATTGGGGAAGTTCAGTAAATCATGTTATGTTTATAATGCCTGTTGTGTCATGTGGAAGAAAACAAAGAAAGGCCTTGGTATTTCAAAGCTGGGTGATGGAAGGCTCTTATGGAAGGGTGATCTGGATGGTCCAGGGTGCACCGACTTGGCTGCTGCACTACCGTAGTGAATTCCTCCAGTCCTCAGCCATGGCATGGGGCTACATCCAGTGAACCAGCCTGTAACCACAGCGACTGCAAGGCCTTGCATACACTATATTGTCAAAAGTATTGACTTTAATGGCATCCCAGTCTTAGTACGTAGGGTTCAATATTAAGTTGGCCCACCCTTTGCAGTTATAACAGCTCAACTCTTCTGGGAAGGCTGTCCACAAGGTTTAGGAGTGTGTCAATGGGGATGTTTGATGATTCTTCCAGAAACGCAATTGTGACTTCAGGCATGGATGTTGGATGAGAAGGCCTAGTTCACAGTCTCTGCTCAAATTCATCCCAAAGGTGTTCTGTTGGGTTGAGGTCAGGACTCAGGTGCAGTCCAGTCAAGCTCCTCCACCCTATACTTACTCATCCATGTCTTTATGAACCTTGCTTTGTGCACTGGTCCAAATCATTCGGTGGAGGGGGGATTATGGTGTGAGGTTGTTTTTCAGGATTTGAGCTTGGCTCCTGATTTACAGTGAAGGGAACTCTTAAGACATCAGCATACTAAGACATTTTGGACAATTTCATGCTCCCAACTTTGTGGGAACAGTTTGGGGATGGCCCCTTCCTATTCCAACATAACTGTGCACCGGGGCACAAACCAAGGTCCATGAAGACATGGATGAATGAGTTTGGGATTGGAGAACTCGACTGGCCTTCACAGAGTCCTGACCTCAACCCGATAGAGCACCTTTGGGATGAATTAGAACAGAGACTGCGAGCCAGGCCTTCTTGGCAGAGACTAGAGACACAAACAGTTCTGAGACTTCCACCAGGGCAAATCCCACTTTAGCAGCACTAAGACAGTCACACCAGGGGTTCAACAGCAGAACAGCCACTAAGATCCCACCTCCAGGCCTTTACTCAGTGTGTCTCCAGATACTTGGATACCCCTTGGCTAGTATTGGATAGACATTGTACCATAAATCTCCAGGAGGATTATCTGTGCACTCCCTTGACTTGGCTCAGAACTACTTCCAGGAAAACAGTCCCCACTATCTCCAACTGAGCTTGGACCTGAATTCTCTGCAACAGGCTTCAGTTAACCTGACCAGAAGGGCAGCAGTCCTTCAGGCAAGGATCTCCTCCTTGATAATAATCCTGCTGCTCCAGGCCTCAGAACATTTTTCTTCAGGCTGGGATTTCCTGTGACCACAGATTTAGATTAACCACTTCAATGCCTGACCAATTCTGTCACATCTCTTGTGTAAAAATCTACATTTTTTTGCTAGAAAACTACTTAGAACCTTTCAAACATTATATTTTTTAAGCAGAGGTCCTAGAGAATAAAATGGAGGATGTTGCAATTTTTATGTCATTCAGCAGTTGCGCAGCGTTTTTTTAAAGCACTTTTTTAAACAAAAAAACACTTTAGTGAATTTTAATGCACAGAAACACAATATAATACCCAATTGTTTGGTAAAATATAAAATATGATGTTATGCCTAGTAAATAGATACTTAACATGTTATGCTTTAAAATTGCTCACACTCGTAGAACGGCACCAAACGACTTAAAAATCACTTTGTAAGCTTTTACAGGTTACCAGTTTAGAGTTACACAGGAGGTTTTATGCAATAATTATTGCTCTTGCTATAACATTCGCAGTGATACCTCACATATGTGGTACAATCGCCATTTACATATGTGTGAGGGACCTGCACTTGTGTTTGCCTTTGTGCATGAGCATTATAGGATGGGGGTGCTTTAATATTTTTAAAAAAGTTTTATTCTTAATTTTGGGGTACCTTAACTTTTGTACATGCTATGTTTCACATTTTCCAGGTCTTAAAATGAAGCAAGCAAATAGTAACTGGTTTCAAATGTAATTTATTTATAATCATTAAAGTGACACTAAACAATATCCTTATTCTTCAAAAAAAAATCATACACATCCATCACTTAATGGTCCTGTATAGAGTTGAGCGAACACCTGGATGTTCGGGTTCGGTACCGAACTTGACCCGAACTTGACCCCGGACACAGAACCCCATTGAAGTCAATGGGGATACAAACTTTTCGGCACAAAAATGGCTGTAAAAAAGTCCTGGGAAGTGCTAGAGGGCTGCAAAAGGAAGGAAAATGGGGGTAAGAGTAGGACAAGTGACCTATAAAAAAATGGGGATAGGGAAATAACTTAAAATCAAATAAAAAAAATAAAAATGGGAGGAGGAGGTGGATGTGGAGTAGGAGCCTAGAGGTTGACTAGGCCATGACCGTGGCAGTGTAGGTGGAAGTGGCGGTGGTGGAGGAGGAGGAGGAGGTAGCCAACACTGTTTTTTGTTTGTTTGTTTGTTTTTTTTTCTAATTGGGGTAGCCCCCAAAATATTGAGGCATATTCAAAAAAAAATGGCCAATGGCTGTGTGAGGCTGTGTGAGGCCGGTCTAAATGTCTATTCTGCACAAGGTACAGACAAGTCTTGTGGGATCCATGCCTGGTTCATTTTAATAAACGTTAGCTTGTCCATGTTGGCTGTGGACAGGCAGCTGCGCTTGTCTGTGATAACGCCCCCTGCCGTGCTAAACTGCTAAACACACGTTCAGACAATACACTGGCTGCAGGGCAGGCCAGCACCTCCAAGGCATAAAGGGTAAGCTTAGGCCATGGGCCCAATTTGGAGACCCAAAAGTTGAATGGGGCAGACCCATCAGTCAGTACGTGTAGGCGTGTGCACACATACTGTTCCACCATGTTGCTTAAATGCTGCCTCCTGCTAAGACCTTGCCTATCAGCTGGTGGTGCTGTTTGTGGTGACGTGCCACTGACAATGCTTTTCCACATTTTGGCCATGCTAACCCTGCCTTCTGAGGTGCTGGCGGTGCCACAGCTGCGTTGGTGACCTCTTCCTCCTCCTCCTCTGTCTTCTCCTTGTGCTTCCACTGAGTCCCCGGTGTCATTTGGGAATGCCCTCAGCAGCGCTTCTATCAGAGTGCGCTTGTAGTTATGCATCTTCCGATCAAGCTCCAGTGAGGGAATTAAGGATGGAACGTTGTCCTTGTACCGGGGATCCAGCAGGGTGGCCACCCAGTAATCGGCACAAGTTACAATGTGGGCAACTCGGCTGTCGTTGCGCAGGCACTGCAGCATATAGTCGCTCATGTGTGCCCGGCTGCCCAGTGGCAAAGGCAAGCTGTCCTCTGTGGGAGGTGTATCATCTGTGTCCTCCGTATCCCCCCAGCCACGCTCCAGTGATGCCCATGAGCTGTGTTGGGTGCCACCCTGCTGTGAACACGGTTCCTCCTCCTCATCCTCCAGAACTGTGCCCTGGCTTGAAAATTTTTTACCTGGTCTATGCTGGTGCAGGAACCCACCCTCCGAGCCACTTGTGAATGACTGGCTTGATAACCGTGGAAATGACCCCTCTTTCTCCTCCTCCTCTTCCTCCTGTGCCATATCCTCTTCCATCATCACCCAAAGTGTTTTTTCAAGGAGACATAGAAGTGGGATAGCAATGCTGAGAACAGTGTCATCGGCGCTGGCCATATTGGTGGAGTACTCGAAACACCGCAATATGGTACACAGGTCTCGCATGGAGGCCCACTCGTTGGTGGTGAAGTGGTGCTGTTCTGCAGAGCGACTGACCCGTGCGTGCTACAGCTGAAACTCCACTATTGCCTGCTGCTGCTCGCACAGTCTCTCCAGCATGTGTAAGGTGAAGTTCCACCTTGGGGGCACGTCGCATAGGAGGCGGTGAGCGGGAAGGCCGAAGCTCCACTGCAGCACAGACAGGTGAGCAGCAGCAGGGTCAGAACGCCGAAAGCGCACACAGACGGCCCACACTTTCTGCAGCAGCTCTAACATATCTGGGTCATTTTTTAGAAATTTCTGTACCACCAAATTCAGCACATGCGCCAGGCAAGGGATGTGCATCAAACCGGCTAGGCCCAGAGCTGCTACGATATTTTGCCCATTGTCGCACACCACCAGGCCGGGCTTGAGGCTCAGTGGCAACAACCACTCATCGGTCTGTTGTTCAATGCCCGTCAACAGCTCCTGCGCAGTGTGGGGTTTATCCCCCAAACATATCCGTTTTAAAGCAGCCTGCTGTCGTTTCCCCCTGGATGTGCTGAAGTTGGTGGTAAAGGTGTTATGCTGAGCGGATGAAGAGGTGGTAGAGGAGGAGGAAGGGGAGTAGGAGGAGGAGGCAACAGGAGGCAAAGAGAAATGCCCTGCAATCCTCGGTGGTGGAATGACATGCGCCAAATGGCTAGCCGGCTCAGGCCCACCAGCCACTACATTTGCCCAGTGTGCAGTTAGCGAGATATAGCATCCCTGCCCGTGCTTACTGGTCCATGTATCAGTGGTTATGTGGACCTTGCCACAGATGGCGTTGCGCAGTGCACACTTGATCTTGTCCCCGACTTGTTTGTGCAGGGAAGGGATGGCTCGTCTGCAAAAGTAGTGGCGGCTGGGAACCACATACTGTGGGACAGACACCGCCATCAGGTTTTTAAAACTGTCCGTGTCCACCAGACGGAATGACAGCATTTCAAAGGCCAGGAATTTTGAAATGCTGGCATTCAGGGCCAGGGATCGCGGATGGGTAGGGGGGTACTTCCTCTTTCTCTCCAGTGTTTGGGAGATGGAGAGCTGTAAGCTTTCATGGGACCATGTGGAAATGCTTGGGGACGGTGGCGGACATGGTGGCGTTGCTGTCACATGCTCTGTTTGCTGGGTGGCAGGTGACACTGTCACTGTAGAGGAAGAGGCCGAGCCAGCAGCAGAAGAGAAGCAGGAAGAGGCCGAGACCTTTCTTGGATTCTGAGGTACTTATTCCACTGCAGCTTGTGCCTTGAATTTAGATGCCTGGCCATGCAGGTTGTGCTCAGGTTTAGAACATTTATGCCTCGCTTCAGGCTATCATTGCACAGCGTGCAAACCACTCATGTCTTGTCGTCAGCACATTGTCTGAAGAACTGCCACACGGGGGAACGCCTTTGAGCTGCCTTTGGTGTGCTTTGGTTTGCTAGGTCCCTGGGTGCGGTGGGTAGTAGCAGCCGTACTGTCTAGGGGACTCTCCGCTTTTGCAACCTGCTTCCTCTTTTGCTGTGCTGGTGCCTCTGTGCGACCACCACCACTTCCTCCAAACTGCACACGTCACTCGCATGACCCTCATTCCATGTGGGGTCTAGGACCTCATCATCCTCCTCCACATCATCTTCCACCCACCCTTCACCACTGCCCTCCTTGTCAGTCTGCACACTGTGGAAAGCTGCAGCAGTTGGCACCTGTGTTTCGTCATCATCAGAGACGTGCTGCGCTGGTGTTTCCATGTCCTCATCCTGCAACAGAAGTGGTTGGACATCGGTGCGCTCAATGTCTTCCACTTCTGGGGCAGGGCTATGTGGATGGCCCACGGAAAGCACACCAGGAGATTCATCAAAAAGCATAAGAGACTGTTGCATGACTTGGGGCTCAGGCGGCTTGGCTAATTTACAAGGGGCTGAGGTGAAAGACAGATGGCCATGGGGTTCAGGTGCCAACTCTGAGCTTTCATCAAGGCACCGGGTGGGAGACAATGTGAAGGAACTGGAGGCATTGTCAGCCACCCAATCTACTATCGCCTTTACTTGTTCTGGCCTCACCATTCATTGAGCGGCATTCAGGCCTACCATATAACGCTGAAGGTTCTGTTGGCTACTCGCACCTGAGGAAGGTGTTTCACTTGTGCGCGTAGCTGGCACAGATCGACCACGTCCTCTCCTTGCAACAGGAGCTTCACCAACACCACCAACACCAGCAGCACCACGACCACGTCCCTTATTTGACACTCTCCTCATTCTGCCCGCAAATGTACTATGTAGCACTATTTATTAATACAAAAAAAAAATGAATAATAAATTCTTCTTCTTTTTTTTTTTTGAAAACAGCAACATAGATGCACTTTTTATTTTTGTGTAAGAAATGCAACGCTCACACCAACAGTAGGAACCTCTCCCTATAGCACTAGGAGATGATTTTAGAACAATAATCTGTCCCTCACAGGAGCAGCAGGAACCTCTCCCTATAGAACTAGGAGATGATTATAGAGCAATAATCTGTCCCTCACAGGAGCAGCAGGAACCTCTCCCTATAGCACTAGGAGATGATTTTAGAACAATAATCTGTCCCTCACAGGAGCAGCAGGAACCTCTCCCTATAGCACTAGGAGATGATTTTAGAACAATAATCTGTCCCTTACAGCACCTGCAGGAACCTCTCCCTATAGCACTAGGAGATGATTTTAGAACAATAATCTGTCCCTCACAGGAGCAGCAGGAGCCTCTCCCTATAGAACTAGGAGATGATTATAGAACAATAATCTGTCCCTCACAGGAGCAGCAGAAACCTTTGCCTATAGAACTAGGCGATGATTATAGAACAATAATCTGTCCCTCACAGAAGCAGCAGGAACCTCTCCCTATAGCACTAGGAGATGATTTTAGAACAATAATCTGTCCCTCACAGGAGCAGCAGGAATGTCACAAACCTGGTGGTGGAGTCTGTCTTGTGCAGGGAACAACCGCTCTTGCACACCCGATTCAAGGACCCATGGTAGAGTGGACAGAGGTCCAAGAGTGCGCAATGGCACGAGGGCTGGATGATCACTGATGATGTTGTGATTCTCCAGATGGACGTGCAGGTTAGAAGGGTGGTCGTGCAGGCTGGGTCGGCAACAGGCAGGCAGAACGGTACAAAAGGATCAGGCAAACGGGTAGTCCCTGTCCCTCACAGGAGCAGCAGGAATGTCACAAACCTGGTGGTGGAGTCTGTCTTGTGCAGGGAACAACCGCTCTTGCGCACCCGATTCAAGGACCCATGGTAGAGTGGACAGAGGTCCAAGAGTGCGCAATGGCACGAGGGCTGGATGATCACTGATGATGTTGTGATTCTCCAGATGGACGTGCAGGTTAGAAGGGTGGTCGTGCAGGCTGGGTCGGCAACAGGCAGGCAGAACGGTACAAAAGGATCAGGCAAACGGGTAGTCAAGTTCAAGCAAGGTTTGTCAATGGGCAGGCAGCAGAAGTACAAGGGAGCAGACAATCAAATGGTCGTGGATAGCCGGGGTCGGTGCAGGCAGTGGAACAGCAGGTCAGGATAAGCCGGGTCAACAGGGAGCAGAACAAACACAGGAACAGATAGTAGGAGCTGGGGCTCACAGGTCACAGACGCTGTAGAATGAGCAGCACTTGTTGCTGGGATCACAGGGCTTGAATGGCACAGTTTTGCGCCATTTCTGGCGCGTGCGAACGCGCACAAGCGCTCGCACCACCACGGAAATGGCCATAATCCACTGGTTAGAAAGTTCCTTCTCTAACAAGGAACCTCTCCCTATAGCACTAGGAGATGATTTTAGAACAATAATCTGTCCCTCACAGGAGCAGCAGAAACCTCTCCCTATAGAACTAGGAGATGATTATAGAACAATAATCTGTCCCTCACAGGAGCAGCAGGAACCTCTCCCTATAGCACTAGGAGATGATTTTAGAACAATAATCTGTCCATTACAGCACCAGCAGGAACCTCTCCCTATAGCACTAGGAGATGATTTTAGAACAATAATCTGTCCCTCACAGCACCAACAGGAACCTGACCCTATAGCAGTAGGCGATGATTTTAGAACAATAATCTGTCCCTTACAGCAACAGCAGGAACCTGACCCTATAGCAGTAGGCGATGATTTTAGAACAATAATCTGTCCCTTACAGCAACAGCAGGAACCTGACCCTATAGCAGTAGGAGATGATTTTAGAACAATAATCTGTCCCTTACAGCACCAGCAGGAACTTCTCCCTATAGCACTAGGAGATGATTTTAGAACAATCTATAATCTGTCCCTCACTAAGCTTTCCCCTCACTGCACCACCAGGAACCTGTCTGTAATGCAGGATGAGATGATGTTAGACCGGTAATCTATCCCTCAAAGCAGTAGACTCTACCTAGTCCAGTATCAGATCGTTCTGTAATGCAGGATGAGATGTTATTAGATCTGCAATCTGTCACTCACAGCGCCGGCAGCATCCTCTCCCTACACTAACCTGAGAGCATGTGACATGCAGCACTACGTGACTCCAGCTTATACGGAGGCTGGGTCACATGATGCACTGGCCAATCACAGCCATGCCATTAGTAGGCATGGCTGTGATGGCTTCTAAGGGCAAACCAGTGAAACGCTTGTTGATTGACTGCCCTGAAGCTATTCATATTCAACAGGCGGGAGAAAATACCCTAACCCAAACTTTTTTTCAGCTTTACAGTTCGGGTTTGCTCAACTCTAGTCCTGTAATCAATTTTCATTAAATCATTCCTTAAAAGTTTTTCTTCCTCCTTGTAACATCTTCCACAAGCTTCTGAACCTCTCCTTTCCCCCTCACTTCTGTTTGTTTAAAAGGAGCAGTATATGAAAGTTGTGGTCATTTGCACAGCTCTATGCATACTACAAATCCCATAGTTCATAGCCCCTATACCATCTCAGAAGCTAACAAGAAAGGGTGACTAGGCTCCTACATACAGTGGAACCATGGAGAATTAATGCAGCCACCCTCTAACAGAAAGTCAGATTATAGCAGGAGACAAAAGTAATTTAGGGGAGGCTGAGAACAATAGAAGGAACTTTTCTGAGTTAAATTGGTTCTAAAGTCAAAACATCCTGACCTAAACACTTACCGGAGTCCTCTTTTGATCCAATGATGTTCCCATCTGCAGCGGCGCGGCTCTCTCCCTCTTCTCACAGGACACAGAGGCAGCAGCTGGAACTATTGGCTCCTGCTGCTGTCGGTCAAATTCTATGAGGAGAGAGCAGGGGCGTGGCTTACTGGCATCATGTGTATCTATGGATGAAGACATCCCGGATCGGGTCATGCCTACATGAGTGCCCTCCCAGCTCACAGCTTGCTGAGGGTACACTGGAGGGAAGAAGAGGAGTGGAGTGGACAGTATTGGTGGGGTTCTCCAGAAGAGGAGGTATGGGGCAGCTCTTTGCAATATCATTGCATAGAACAGGTACAAACTATAACATCTTTTTTATTTTAGGTAAAAAATATCCTTTAGAACTACTTTAAGAATATATAAATATTTTTTTTTTCATTTAGACCTGAGTTTAATGTCACTTAAATGCCTTTTGGTTGAGAAACAAAGAAAAAAATGTAATTTGACCAGAGGTACCCAAAATTTTGAATAAGAGCGTAAATATGTATATATCTATAATTTCCAGAGCAATGATAATCCTAAAAATAATGTTAAAATTGATCCATGTGTTATCAGCTGAAACAATATTCTGTATTAAGCTACAACATTGTATTAACCTACTTACAAGTATATCATTCAGATTCATGATCATCATGGGTTGTTCAGTAAGTATTTGATTGCTTTGGGAAGTCCAATAGTAAGGACAGACCACAAAGAACGACATCAGGAAACACAACCAATATTAATATGCAGCGGGGAGTGTGCTATTTATAGAAAGACTGGGTTTCGCTCTTCAAATGATATTGATGTTGCACTGTCAGAGCTTAATATAAGCTCAATTCCTGAATCAGCACAGAATTGTAATCTGTCCATTTGCGGGGGGGGGGGGGGAAATCCCATTGGGATTCGTGAAGCAAAAGAGGAACTAAAGGCTGATTAATTTGAAGGCCTCACACATAAGGGAATTATTTAATTTTAGCTCGCAATCATTAGTCAAATCAAGTCTAGTCATCAGATTCTGCAATTAGTCATAAAGCACATAAAGGGCACACCAACACTGACAGATATATGTTGGCTATCCTGAAAAGTTTTTATGCCTTTCTCTGGCTTCAGTAGTTTGAGTCAGGGACCCAGACCAAGCATGCTGCAAGTTGAGCCAGAGTGAAGTCAAAGCAATAGAGCTGCATACATATTCCTCCAATTGGCCACCAATGAGCATTCCTTCACCAATACTGGTGTTTTTTTCCTTCCCCTTTTTTTTGCATTTCCAATATATCTGAGTAACCACCGGTTAACCTCCTTATACATACGTCGAGATAACGAAACTGAAGTGA
>BLSH010370155.1:612661-623635 GCA_018402905.1 Glandirana rugosa | reverse complement strand
ACAGGACACGTTAGTTTCTAGAAGTTTAGAAGTTGAATACCACTTTTATTTAGGGTAGAATATCTTTATGAAGTAGACGTCACGTATTTGGTGGTGGCTTAGACGATTTAGTGAGTGGTCTTTATGACCGACCATTATGGTTGTTGGTCATTTACAAAATACTTACATCGTACGTCGATAGTGTCCCCGCTCCCCCCAGAAAGAAATTTCGGTAGTGATTGCGAGTAGAGTGTCATTTGTGAGTCAGTACTTTTGGGTCTAATAGTGCTGAAGGCCAAGGCCGCGACGTACCTCTCCTCGACTCTTCTGGGTCGAGGCGAGGGGGGCTGTGTCTTTAGCCGATAATTCCGCCGCGTCTCTCCTCCCTGGGCTTGCTGAGCGGTGGACGATCGCGGCCCCGAACGCTCCACAAATCGATCCATCCGTGTCCTCGGGTGATCGGGGAGGCAGGGGTGGAGTGTCCCTCCCGGTAAAAGCCGCCTTAATAGCCGATTTCTGTGTCGGGGGGAGCGGAGCTGGGTCTTCTCAGCTCCTCTCCATGCAGCGCCGGAACCGGAAGTCGTGATAATCTGGGTTTTCATGACTGAGTGTTTACTGTGAGATGAGCGTTAGTGATGGCTTTAAAGAAAGACCCCCCTCGCCCCTGTGATAGCTGCATGCTACATTCATAAAACATTTACTGGTTGTTGGTATTACCAGCCAGTATTTCTGGTGAGTGATTTAGCAGATTCGGTGGTGGTTTATGCACTGCAGATGAAGTATTTCTATAAGATGGGATTTATTTTCACCATAAGTTGAAGATTTGAAGATCTTTGATTGCACAGGACACTTTATGATATTGGAGAAATGTATGGATTGTTTCAAAACTCTTTAACATATTTATGACAAAATAGGCACAGAACACTTTTTTGATTATTTCAGCACTTTATTTTTATTTTTTGGCACACAGTGTTTTGTTTTAATTGTTTTAATGGATGTGGTGATAGCAACATCTTCAACTAAACACTGTATTTATTCCTCCCCCTGGCTGCCAATTCTGGGGTATTACTCCTCCCACTGTCCGCCAATACTGAGGTATTTATTCCTCCCACTGATTACCAGAGTTGGGACGTGTTTCCTCCCACTGATCACCAATGCTGGAGCATTATTCCTCCCACAAACTACCAATTCTGAGTCTTGCTTCCTCCCATTGACCACCAATGCTGAGGCATGCTGTAGCCCACCAACAACTAATGCTGAGGCATTCTTCATCCTACTGACCACCAATGCTGAGGCATTCTTCCTCTTCTTTCTTCCCTCTTTTTAAAGCAGAAATGTAGCCCCACTGTTCTTGTCATAATACTTTATTGATCCCACTGATCACCAATTCTAAGGTATATCCCCTATATTCCATCCTCTAATCACTGATGCTGGAAGATCCTAACTCCCATTGTTCACCAATGCAGGTGCTTTATTTCCTCCACTGGCCACCAGTGCTGGTGTATTTACTTCTCTCACATGCCACCAATAGGGAGATTTATGACAGTGCCTGTTTGCCCACCCAACCTGTTGATCGAAGCAGCAGAAAGTAATTCATTTATTGGTGGTATTACTACTGCCAATAAATAACAACTCCCTGCTGTGCAGGCTTCTAGCGTAATTAGTTGCCACACAGTACTATTGGTTGCTAAGATCCACATCATTCCCTCATCAAAACCAAAATCAGACCCTTATGCTTAATGAGGGTCTGGTCTGGATTTCAAGAGGAAACCTCACACAAAAAACTAGGAGAATAAGCATGGGCCCTCTCCCAAAAAAAACACACCAGACCCTTATCCAAACATGCACCTTGGCTGGCCAGGAAAAGGGGGCAGCCAGGCCACATGCCTTTAACATGGGAAGGGTACCTTGGCAGGTGGGCCCCCCTGGCAAAACACTTTGCCTTCATGTTGATAAAGACAAGGGCCTCTTACCCACATTCCTAGCTGGTGGATATAGGAGTCTGTAGAAGGGACTTATCCAAATCTGGAAGCCCCCTTTAAACTAAAGGGGCCTCCAGATACTGCCCCCCTACATGAATCAGTAAAAGGTACATATTGCCTCGGTAACTCATTCGCATGTCCTTAATTGGAGAAAGCAAAGATACACATAGTGAGTTTTTCCACACTTATTCTATGGTGTATGTGTGTTTAATTACTTCACTTCAATTTTTTGTAAAAAAATAATCAGTAGTACTATGTACCCCTTACTCATTCACATAGTGAGCCCCTTATTTTAAGGGGGCTTGCAGACCTCTACAATCCGAAAGGTCTAATATAGAATTTAGGCAGGAGCTACTTTTTCTTTTTTTTTTTTTTGTGACCCTTTTCAGGGGTAAGAGTCTGGAATGGATTTTTAGGGGGGGGGGGGCAAACATTTTTTTTGTGGGACCCCCTATCCCAGAGATAGACTTCAGCACCACTATTAAAAGAATGGATAGACTATGTTGATTATATCCATGAAATGGAATCAATTCTACAATCTAAAATAGATAAGCTGACAAAATTTGATTATACTTGTATGCGTGGGCAGTGTACCAACAATCAAACTCTTACAAGGAAGTAAAGATGAAGGGATAAAACACAAATTGAACAGTTAAAAGATAAGCCCTTAGCCAGAGAAAAAACTCATATTTATTTATTTATTTATTCCAGGTACTTATATAGGGTCGGTAATTTATCCAGCACTTTACATATATTATTATTATTATTATACAGGATCTATATAGCGCCAACAGTTTGCGCAGCACTTTACAATAAAGAAGGGACACAGTACAATTACAATACAGTTCAATACAGAAGGAAAAGGAGAGCCCTGCAAGTGGAGTTTACAATTGAGGGGGGGAGGTGGTACAAAAGGTAATGGCTGCAGGGGATGATCTGATAGAGGTGACTCAAGCACAGTTCTTAGGTGGAGGTGGGGTAGGCTTCCCTGAATAAGTGAGTTTTCAAAGATTGCCTAAAGGAGGACAGGGTGAGGGCTGACCAACATTCTGGGGCAGGGAGTTTCAGAGGATGGGAGAGGCGCAAACCAGTCAATATACGTTGATTGCGATTTTTTACCAAAAATATGAGGAAGAATATAAATCGGCCAAAACCGATGAAAAAATATATATTTTTATATATTTTTTTAGTTTTTAGCTGTGATCAGAAATGACACAGAGGAGATCAAATACCACCAAAAGAAAGCTCTATTTGTGGGAAAAAAAAGGACGCAAATTTTGTTTGGGTACAACGTTGCACGGCTGCATAATTGTCAGTTAAAGCGACGCAGTGCCGAATCGCAAAAAGTGCTCTGGTCTTAAAGGGGGAAATCTTTCCAGGGCTGAAGTGGTTAAACTTGCACATAGTGTTACATTTGGAGTACAACGGGTCAAAAGAGGGAATGTCATAGAAGTATTTTTGTTTTTTTTTACATTTGGTGTTAGAATTTTCAATTTTAAACCAGCTCTATAACCTCTATTTGCTGGATTTTTTTTAAATCTAAGAGTCCCACATTCAGCTCAGGATGTGCTGGCACCACGGATGTGTTTCTGGGTCTGTCTTTCCCCCTTCATACGCACAAACATGCAAACTCAGGAAACCAGACTATGTATGTCCACCCACCAGCTGATAAACTTGATTAAGAGCTGCTTAGCTGTGGCAAACCAAGAGGGCTTGACAAGAGGCACAGAGGATGTGTGGTCAACAGTACATAACCTTTTCATACTTGGTATGATAAAATCAAGGCATCAAGTCACTTATACAGCATTCATTTTAGATGTTTTCAACTTAGTATATAAAAATTGTCTGTGGACATTCCAATCATAAATAACCACTTGCCGACCGCCGACTGCAGTCTGACGGCGACAGAGTGGCTCATTATCGCAAACCGCCGTCATACGACGGCGGCTGCGATAACTATTGCTGTGAGCGTGCGCTGCCGGAGGCGCGCTCACACACTCACTGTGTCCGGGGGGGCCAGGGAGCGGGTGCAGCGGACTCGATTGATGCCGGCTACCCATGATGGCCCCCCGCACTGAAAGAATGGAGGTCCGTGTATGTAAACACAGATCTCCGTTCTGTTGAAGGGGGAAGGGTGGTGATCACAGGCTCCCTCTATATGGAAGCCGTGATCACCTCCTTCCCCCAGCCAGAGCAGCCCACACACAGTTAGAACACGCCCAGGGAACACAGTCAACCCTTAGAGCGCCCCCTCCAGGTTAACCCCTTCACTGCCAATGGCATTTACACAGTAATCAGTGCATTTTTATAGCACTGATCACTGTATAAATGCCAATGGTCCCAAAAAAGTGTCAAAATGGTCCCACATGTCCGCTGCAATATCATAGTACCGCAAAAAATCGCAGATCGCCGACATTACTAGTAAAAAAAACCCCAGAAATGAATTCTCATCGTCCGTAAAAGTGGCAACTTTTGCACAAACCAATCAATAAACGCTGAATGCGATTTTATTTACCAAAAATATGAGGAAGAATATAAATCGACCAAAAAATGTTTTTTTATATATTTTTTTTGGATTTGTATTTTAGCAAAAAGTAAGAAATTAGTTTGTTTTTTTTTGCAAAATTGTCGCTCTTCTTTTGTTTATAGCGGCGATCAGAAATGACACAGAGGGGATCAAATACCACCAAAAGAAAGCTTTATTTGTGGGAAAAAAAGGACGCAAATTTAGTATGGGTACAATGCTGCACGACCGCGCAATTGTTAGTTAAAGCGATGCAGTGCCGAATCGCAAAAAGTGCTCTGGTCCTAAAGTGTGAAATCCTTCCGGGGCTGAAGTGGATAGCAGAATTGTTTTTTTAACAGAACATGTTTAGTAGAATTTAAGTTCAATCCACCACAAGGTGAAGGAGGATTTTTTAGCCATGTGACTGAAATGTTCAGATTTCATTGGACTTCCCTGTATGTAACTGTCACTTTTTTGAAAATAAGTATTTTTATCTTGGTGTGCTAGTTTTGTGATCTGAACCTATAGTCTTTAAACATGAAACCTAATATTCATCAGAAGGGCTAGCATGCCAACGGCTTTTATTGGTTGGCTAAGTCTCTGTAAAATCCAGTTATTACTGGTTCTGTTTATAGTGAGAAAAATGAGGGTGTAAATGTAAAAGTTCAAGTCTCTCTCTTGACGCTTCTTAAGGTTTACCAAGGTTTTGTGGATCATACAATTTTCACATCTTCATTGTTGTCACATATAGTAACCACAACCTAGATACCTTTTTTTTCTAATGATAAGCCTTTGTGTTTATTACATCTGTGTTTTGTGATATTTTTTACTATAGCAATGACAAGGTTTACTTTTGCGGAGTAGTGTTGTTCGACTTTAATTGTTACTGTTTTACCACCTATTAATAACTTCCATGATTACCCACTCTTATTCAGCTACACTCACCGGCCACTTTAATAAATATACCTGTTCAATTGCTTGGTAACACAAATTGCTAATCAGCCAATCACATGGCAGCAACTCAAAGCATTTAGCCATCTAGACATGGTGAAGACAACTTGCTTAAGTTCAAACCAAGCATCAGAATGGGGAAGAAATGGGATTTAAGTGACTTTGAATGTGGCATGGTTGTTGGTGCCAGACGGGCTGGTCTGAGTATTTCAAAAACTGCTGATCTACGGGGACTTTCACACACAACCATCTCTAGGGTTTACAGAGAATGGTCCCTAAAAGGAGAAAATATCCAGTGAGCGGCAGTTGTGTGGGGGAAAATGCCTTGTTGATGTCAGAGGTCAGAGGAGAATGGGTAGACTGGTTTGAGATGATAGAAAGGCAATAGTAGCTCAACTAATGGCTTGTTACAAGCAAACTATGCAGAATACCATCTCTGAATGCCCATCACATCGAACCTTGAAGTAGATGGGCTACAGCAGCAGAAGACCACACTGGGTGCCACTGCTGTCAGGAAGAACAGGAAACTAAGGCTACAATTTGCACAGGCTCAACAAAATTGGACAATAGAAGTTTGGAAAAATGTTGCTGGTCTGATGAGTCTCGATTTCAGCTGCGACATTCAGATGGTAGGGTCAGAATTTATAATCAACATGAAAGCATGGATCCATCCTGGTGGTGTAATGGTGTGGGGGATATTTTCTTGGCACAATTTGGACTCCTTAGTACCAATTGAGCATTGTTTAAATGCCAAGGCCTATCTGAGCATGTCCATCCTTTTATGACTACAGTGTACCCATCTTCTGATGGCTCCTTCCAGCAGGATAATGCACCATGTCACAAAGCTCAAATCATCTCACCACCGGTTTCCTGAACATGACAATGCAGTCACTGCAATCCAATGGCCTCCACAGTCACCAGATCTCAATCTAATAGAGCATCTTTGGGATGTGGTGGAACGGGAGATTGGCATCATGGATGTGCAGCCGATAAATCTGCAGCAACTGCATGATGCTATTGTGTCACTATGGACCCAAATCTCTGAAGAATGTTTCCAACACCTTGTTGAATCAATGCCATGAAGAATTAAGGAAGTTCTGAAGGCAAAAGAGGATCCAACCCTGTACTAGAAAGGTGTACCTAATGAAGAGGCCAGTGAGTGTATATATTAATATGTCTTCACCCAGAAGTTCAGAGAAGTGGTAAGTGTTACCGCAGAAGGAAAGGAGGGAATGAGGTTAAACAAAGAAAAAAAATACACAGATTGGTTATGTGTTGGGGGGATGTGAGAACAAGCAAATCACAAAGATCAAATGCATGGGTGTTTGTGGAAGACAGAAAGATTTGAGACCCACAGAGATACATTTGTGTAAGCAGAATTGCTAAAAAACCTTTAATGTGAGCAGGATAAAGATTTTTGTTGCAGTGGTTTATAGTAGTTGCATCAATATCAATATTGAATAATTTGCTGCAATGGTTAACAGATTATTAGTTATTACAAGTCAATATTTCTCAACGAAATAGTCTCCAACTGCACTGAGAGTTAAATCAACTCAACAGATCTTCATAACATTTAGAAAGTTGAAGAAACGAAACAAAAGCTTTGTTTCCTACCCACTATAGACTTCTGCACCTGTAATATATTTGAGAAATAGGTTTCCTTTTGGTTTTTGAAATTACCACTTGCAATGTATTGTAAAGGACGATGATGTAATTATAATTTAGTGGAATTTAAAGAGCTCTACAAACTGTTGACACTCATCTTTGACTTTTCCTGTTTAATCTTTTAACACAACTGGCAGATGAGAGCACAAAACAAGTATCTGCTTTGAGACGACCAAGACAACGGCTGAACACTCTGTAAGTATGTCAAGATTTATTGTATTCAATAAATATTACCATGGTTATTTTATTTATCACCTTTTACTGAATGTTAGTTATAAGCAAGATCTTTTGCAGCACATTTGTAAATATTATAGAATACAGTATGGAGGACCTAAAGTCAAAAACCCACTGAAAGTCCGCTGGTCCCTTGGATTTAGTTGTACAATACGATTTGATTTCCTGTAGTTGGAAGATTGGCAAACTTTAATTCTGAATGATTGAGGGAATATAGCTTCTTATTGTTAGAACTGGAATTGTATCTAAAACTTTTGTGGTTTGTTCATTTGTATGTTTTATTTTTCGAATTTCATTTTCAGCCTTTGTTCACTGAAAACGAACAGATTCAAAACATAAACTGTATATGTAAGAGCGCTCTTCCTGGTGAATGCCACGTAACCTTAACAAATAAGGTGCAAGTGCCGATCAATTCATAGTAAATGATCCATGCTATATACACATGTATGTACACACAACAGTGCAAAAGTACAAAAATACATATATAAATCTTCTAAAATAAATCGATATATAGGAAATGGTGTTCAACATCAACTAAGAACCACTTGATTTGGAATTTTCTTCATAATATTGGTCTATAGAACCATCACCATTAATATTTGCACCTATATATCATTTTATTTTAGAAGATTTATATTTGTATTTTTGTACGTTTGCACTGTTGTGTGTACATACATGTGTATATAGCATGGATCATTTACTATGAATTGATCAGCACTTGCACCTTATTTGTTAAGATTACGTGGCATTCACCAGGAAGAGCGCTCTTACACATACAGTTTATTCTACAAGGCATCTACACCTTTATAGAGCGGCACTACCCCCATCCTATGTATGTTGGGGCAACCCAGCACATAGGTTGACACCTAATACATCACCCTCTTAATACATAATACTACTTACATCCTAAGCATGAGACAGTGAACCCACCAGGGACACTACTAATCAAACAGATTCAAAGTATAGCACCTGATTTTAGAAAATGTGCAAATGCTGCTGCAACAGTTGCATGGACTAAACAAAGTAATGTTACAATATTGTTGTAATAGTCCTTCATTACTACAGCAATACACTTTCACACGAGCGGAGCCCATTTTGATGGGCTCCGCTGCTCAGCGTGGATCCATCCGTTGATCCCCGCTGAGCCGGCGGATGACAGGACAGTCATCCGTGCACAGACTGACCTGTCACAGCTCCATTCTCCTCTATGGAGGAGTGAATGAACACGGACTCTCTGTCCGTGTTCATCCGATCCGATCCGCCAGGCGGATGGAAAATAGGGTTTCCATCCGTCTGTGTTTGGCGGATTGGATGTCAGCGGAGTGTCCGTTCGGGTCCACCTGAAAAACTGACAGGCGGACCCGAACAATCCGCTGATGTGAAAAAGCCCTTATGCCAGCACTTTAATTGTGCTTGGACA
This sequence comes from Glandirana rugosa, assembly GCA_018402905.1. NCBI lineage: Eukaryota > Metazoa > Chordata > Amphibia > Anura > Ranidae > Glandirana > Glandirana rugosa. The sequence continues at coordinate 614,898 of BLSH010370155.1, read as the reverse complement.
AGCAAATTATATCCCCCAGTATTTACAATATGTCTGCAATAAACGCAGACAAATGCACCCAGGCTGCAATGTACATACATGGAATTTACGAACAAGTGTGGTTTGTTATGGAGTGTACATGCCAACATTAAGACATACACTGGATAAGATATATATAAAAATAAAAAAATATATATAAAAATATATAAAATAAAAATCAGTTTTCTTTAACGCTTTTGGCTCTATTTGACCGCTGTTAGGAAGTTTAAATGCATACTGTGTAGAATTCAAGATATTCATCATAATAGGAAATAATATTTACAAGAATCAGGCTCACTTTTAAACACCTCAGCTCCGGAAGGTTTACCCCCCCTTCCTGACCAAGCCATTTTTGCAATACGGCACTGTGTTACTCTAACTGACAATTACGCAGTCATGCGATGTTGTATCCAAATAAAATATATGTCCTTTTTTTCCCATAAATAGAGCTTTCTTTTGGTGGCATTTGATCACCTCTTTGTTTTTTATTTTTTGCGCTATAAACAAAAAAAAGAAAGACAATCCTGAAAAAAAAAAACAATATTTTTTACTTTGTGCTATAAAACATGTCCAATAAAAAAAATAAAATTTCTTTATAGATTTAGGTCAATATGTATCCTGCTACATATGGGATATTTTTAAGAATTTTTATTTTTTATTTATTTTTTTACTACTGGTAATGGCAGTGATCAATGACCTAAAGTGGGACTGCAACTTTGCGGTGGGCAAACAGACACTAAGTGACACTTTTGACATTTTTTGGGATTCAGTGACACTAATACAGTGATCAGCGCTAAAAATATACACTGTCACTGTACTAATAACACTCGCTGGGAAGGGGTTAACATCAGGGGCGATCAAAGGGTTAACTGTGTTTCCTGGGAGTGCTTTCTAACTGTATGGAAGATGCATTTACTGTGGGAAGACGGAGATCCGTGTTCCTGCTTAGCAGAAACACAGGATCTCTGTCTACCCTTCTCAAAGAACGTCTGTCTGTCTTGTTTACACAGGCAAAGTCATATACAAAGAAAAGGCGCAAAAGCTAAGAGTTCTCCTGTAACCCAAAATACATAGGAAGTCCATAAAGTGTTCGTAAAGCATAAATTGTAATGAAAGTCCATACACTGAGGGCTGCCACCACTCAGGAATAGAAGCCAGGTTCCAGCAAAGCTGAAAATAAAACAAAGAGGATAGGTGCCTCTAAGTGTAGGAGTAAAAACGATTTATTGGATCCATAAAATTGGCAACTCATATGTGTGAAGGGATAAAAAGGCACATCTGTAAGTAATAGATCCCTAGGGGTGTCATCTGTGGGAAGTCAAGTTCCTCTGCTCCTGTCTCTGCAAGGCACTGGAATCCCCACTAGTCACCACTGTAGTGGAACAATGGCCGTATGATGGGTGGATCCAAAGTGTGGCTTGGTGCACAGGTGGCTGGGCGGCATGGAGAGATGATGAGCCAAATAATGAATACACTTACAGACCGATTTAAGATTGATATAGGGGAAAAGGTAAATAGACAAATATGGTGAAAGCGATATGTAACAGTAGAGATATTGACTAAAATGAATCTACATGGAGATAACAGTCCAGCAACAATAAAAACCTATCCATATAATCCTGTACGATAACAAAGACGATATATATCCAACTACAAAAATATATTTGAATCTACCTAAGAGAAGGCATAGGGGACATGGCTATAATTAAAAATGTATATTTTTTTAAAAAAGAGAGAGAAATATAATGCATTACTAAAAAAGAAGATAAATACAAAAAATACAGCAATTACTATCATTGTATGACTGACATGACCTAATACAAATGCACCCAAGGGGGTTTGTGTATAAGGGAGGGGAGAAGAAGGGAGAGGTGGTAGGGGGAAGAGTTTATATAGGGGGCAATAGAGACTCTATGAATAAAAATGATATATATACTGTATATATATATATATATATATACATATATATATTATATTATGCTACATTGGTTATTATGGTAGTGATTATTAGTTACTAGACCATAGATATTAAGCCAACCTCACAGTAACATTAAGGCCTAGACGCATAGTAAGTTGTATGTGCATATAAGGCAAGCAGTTTCATAGCTAATAAACACGGAGGAGGGATGCGTGGGTGTTACACCAAAGCATAATCACAGGTACGGTAATGCCCGCCACCCCATGAGAACAGATTCTAATATACGTGTATGTTGAATGAT
>BLSH010370155.1:598951-610288 GCA_018402905.1 Glandirana rugosa | reverse complement strand
ATATATATATATATATATATATATATACATTATCTCATAAAAGTGAGTACACCTCTCACATCTTTTCATGTGACAACACTGAAGAAATTGCACTTTGCTACAATGTAAAGTAGTGAGTGTACAGCTTGTATAACAGTGTACATTTGCTGTCCCCTCAAAATGACTCAACACACAGCTATTAATGTCTAAATCGCTGGCAACAAAAGTGAGTACACCCCTAAGTGAAAATGTCCAAATTAGGCCAAAGTGTCAATATTTTTGTGGCCACCATTATTTTCCAGGACTGCCTTAACCCTCTTGTGCATGGAGTTCACCAGAGCTTCACAGGTTGCCACTGGGTTCCTCTTCCACTCCTCCATGAGGACATTATGGAGCTGGTGGATGTTAGAGACCTTGTGCTCCTCCACCTTCCATTTGAGGATGCCCCATAAATGCTCAATAGGGTTAAGGGCTGGAGACTTGCTTGGCCAGTCCATTACCTTTACCCTCAGCTTCTTTAGCAAGGCAGTGGTCATCTTGGAGGTGTGTTTGGGGTCGTTATCATGTTGAAATACTGCCCTGTGGCCCAGTCTCCAAAGGGAGGGAATCATGCTCTGCTTCAGTATGTCACAGTACATGTTGGCATTCATGGTTCCCGCAATGAACTGTAGCTCCCCAGTGCCAGCAGCACTCATGCAGCTCCAGACCATGACACTCCCACCACGATGCTTGACTGTAGGCAAGACACATTTGTCTTTGTACTCCTCACCTGGTTGCCACCACACACGCTTGACATTATCTGAACCAGATAAGTTTATCTTGATCTTGGTCTCATCAGACCATGGGACATGGTTCCGCAATCCATGTCCTTAGTCTGCTTGTCTTCAGCAAACTGTGGGACAAAAAGCCATGCAGCCCAATTTGATGCAGTGTGCGGCATATGGTCTGATCACTGACAGGCTGACCCCCCCACCCCTTCAACCTCTACAGCAATGCTGGCAGCACTAATGTGTCTATTTCCCAAAGACAACCTCTGCATATGACGCTGAGCACGTGCACTCAACTTCCTTGGTCGACCATGGCGAGACTTGCGCTGAGTGTAACCTGTCCTTTAAACTGCTGTATGGTCTTGGTCACCGTTCTGCGGCTCAGTTTCAAGGTCTTGGCAATCTTCTTATAGTCTAGGCCATCTTTATGTAGAGCAATAATTCTTTTTATCAGATCCTCAGAGAGTTCTTTGCCATGAGGTGCCATGTTGAACTTCCAGGGACCAGTATGAGAGAGTGAGAGCAATAACATCAAGTTTAACACATCTACTCCCCATTCACACCTGAGGCCTTGTAACACTAAAGAATCACATGTCACTGGGGAGGGAAAATGGCTAATTGAGCCCAATTTGGACATGTTTACTTAGGGGTGTACTCACTTTTGTTGCCAGTGGTTTAGACCTTAATGGCTGTGTGTTTAGTGATTTTTGAGGGGACATCAAATGTGCATTGTTATACAAGCTGCATACTTACTACTTTACATTGTAGCAAAGTGTAATTTCTTTAGTGTTGTCACATGGAAAGATATAATAAAATGTTTACAAAAATGTGAGGGATGTACTTACTTTTGTGAGATACTGTATATATATATATATATATATATACATGAGGGCTGACAGTACAGTTACAATACAATTCAATACAGGGGAAATCAGATGGCTCCGCTCATTACAGCTTACAATCTAAAATGGAGGGCTGAGTGATACAAAACGTAACAACTCTAGGGGATAAGCTGATGGAGATAGCAGAATTACAGTTTTTAGGTGGAGATTGGATAGGCTTCTCTGTAGAGAAGGGTTTTCAGGAACAGGTTGATGGTTGTGCCATTGATCTTGAGAAGTCAGGGGTAGGGTCACATGGGGGAAGAAATATTATGAGCTTGGTTTTGGATAGATTGAGTTTGAGAAAGTGGTGTGACATCCAGACTGGTATGTTATCAGTAAGTTAGTGATGCGTGAGGAAACTGATGTTGTGAGCTGAGGGGTAGAGAGACAAATTTGGGTGTTGTCAGCATAGAAATGGTATTGAAAGTCAAGGGAAGCTATCAGCTGACCCAGGGAGAAGGTGTAGATCGAGAAAAGAAGTCCAAGAACAGAACCTTGGGGGTCCCTGATGGAGAAAAAAAGAGGAGAGGAGGAAGTAGAGTTGCAAGTGACACTGAAGGTGCGGTGGGAAAGGAAGGATTAGAACTAACAAAGAGTATAGTCACAAAAACCAAAGGAGTAACGTTTTTTGAGGGGGAGAGGGTGGTCAACTATATCAAAGGCAGCTGAAAGGTCCAGAAGTAGGAGTACAGAATATTGTTTTAGCCATTAGTAAATCGTTTCTGAATTTTTGGGGAACAGTTTCTGTGGAGTGTTGAGGGTGAAATGCAGACTGAAGGGGATCAAGAAGGCAAGAAGGTTATTCTTAATGAGGTGGTCACTGAGCTGGTTGTAGACCAAGTGTTCAAGGAGTTTGGAAGGAAAAAGGGAGCAATGAGATGGGGTGTAGGTTGTTAAGATTGGTGGGAGTCCAAGGAAGGCTTTTTTTTTTTTTTGGAAGGCCTTTTAAGTATGGGGGTGACTAGTGCATGTTTTAGAGTTGGGGAAGATGCCAGAAGAGAAGGAGAGATTGAAGATGTAAGTTAGAGAGAGCAGAGTGTTAGCAACCTTGTCTAATAGTGGGATTGAATGAAGGAAGTGTTGAGCGTCCCTGATAACTTGGAGTGCTAAGTGGGGGAGATATCTGTACAGTGAAGATCTCATCACAAGCTGTATCAATCTTATTTCTAAAGTAATTGGTGAGCTCCTGGGCAGTGAGTGAGTTAGTGGGTGGAGGCAGTGGAGAACGAGGTAGAGAGGTAGAGAGTTAAAAGTAGAGAAGAGTTGACTGGGATTGAGAAGCTCTTAATGAGAGTAATAAAATAGGTGTGCTTGGCAGTGTGGAGGCAAGAATTGTATTTTTGGAGAGCAGATTTATATTGGTTGAAGACTTTCTGAGACTTAGTCTTACACCACAGATGCTCAAGAGCGCTGCTTTGTTTTTTTAGGCTTCTGGAGTCATCTGTTTGCCAGGGTTATAGGGGTCGTGGCCAGATTCTATGTGTAGTAAGGGGGAAAGCTCATCCAGAGGACAGGGGTCTATTGTAGACAGAAGTGGCTAGATTAGGTCAGGACAGGGGTAAGATTTTGTCGTAGAAGTGGTCAGTAGCAGAACAGAGAAGAGAAGGGTTAAAGTGGTGAAGTTTTATACAGGTAATTATTAGAAGGTTGGAGGGAGTGGTGGTGGAAGACGGGGAGAGAGCAAAACTAATAAGATGGTGATCAGAGAGAGGAAAAGAATTGTTGGAGAGGTTGCAGAGAGTGCATAGGTAGGAGAATACAAGGTCAAGGGTATTGCCATCAGACTGAGTAGTAGCATGTATCCATTGCTTCAGGTCAAAAGAGGTTTAATTATTAGCAGGAATGTTGTAGTCACTGAGAATAACTGTGGCAATTTCAGAAGAGATAAAGTAGGGTAGCCAGGCAGACGAGTCATCAAATAAAGTTGATACAGGTCCAGTAGGGTGGTAGATCATAGCAATTCCTAAAGAAACTGGAGGAAATAGACGTATACAGTGAGCTTGAAATGATGAGGGACAGTGAGGGAGGGGAGTGAAGAACCTGAAAGGTGCTATCTGGGGGTAGGAGGATTTCCACCCCACCTCCCTTTTGGTTCTGGGAAAGCAAGTTCAGAGAAGGCCACCATGGAGAGGGCAGCAGGAGAAGCAGTGTCAGATTCATGAAGCCAGATTTCGGTAGCAGCAAGTAGATTAAAGGAGTTAGTGACAAAGAAGTAATGGACAAAGGTGAATTTGCTGCAGACAGAGCGGGCATTTCAAAGATCACAGGAGAAGCGGAGACTGGTCTCTATCTGTATGGCCTAACCCGTTACAATAGCTTTCACCACTCATATCTTGTGCATTTGTTTTTTTAAAATAATATATAGTACATTTTAATATATAATTTAGCAAACATTGTTAAAAACAAAACTAGTCAGACTTTATAACTTTGCCTTCTAGAGCAAACATGTTGAGGACTAATTATCATTATGTATGGTTATTCGGTATCATTCATTTATGGAGGTAAGGATAGGCCTAGAGCATAGTTACATGATTAAAGGGTCTACCGGTACTTGTCAATGAATAATTTCCAGTGGCTAGCCTGCTGTTGTCAATTTTAATGCGTGTGAGAGTTTATTGAATATAATAAAGGACAGTGTTTGGGCAGCAAAGTTAGGACTTAGTAGGGAGAGTGAAATATAGGTAGGGATAAAGGCTGTCTATGTGTAGAGCTAAGAGAAACTGAGGGTTAGAGTTGGGCTGAACACTCCAGCTCGGTTCTCGCCAGAACTTTCAAACATCGCAAAACTTTGGCCCCGAACCCTATTACAGTTTATGGGACCCGAACTTGAAAAATCAAACGTCCCCATTTTGAAGGCTTATAGGCAAGTCATTTCCCATAAAAAGGGTATGGGGGCCTGGGTACTGCCCTGGGGGACATGTATCAATGCAAAAAATGTTTATAAACAAAGATTGTTTTTACAGGAGCAATAATTTTATTGATGCTTAAAGTGGAACAATAAAAATGAAAAATTCTTTTAAATATAGTGCCTGGGGAGTCCCCGTTGTCTATTTGTAAAGTGGTGCATCTGTACCATGTATAGAACCTACCTACAGTTGCTGACCGCCTGCCGTGGCTTGACAGCGGCAACATGGCTCTCCTGCGCAAACCGCCGTCACCTGACGGCGATTGCAGGAGCGAGGATCGCACGCTAACTGTGTAGCGGGGGAGACAGTGAGCGGGTAGGGCGGACTCGATGTCCGCCGGCTACCTGCAATCGCTCCCCCACAATGACAGAATGGGGATTCGCTAATGTAAACAATCTGATCCCTGTTCTGACATGGGAGAAAGAATGTGATCATATGTTCCCTGTATATGGGAGCAGTGATCACTCTCCTCCCCCACTCAGCCCAGCCCCCACACACTTAGTAACACATCCCAGGGAACACAGTTAACCCTTTGATTGCCCCCTAGTGTTAACCCCTTCCCTGCCAGTGACATGTACACAGTAATCAGTGCATTTTCATAGCACTGATCGCTGTATAAATGCCAATGGTCCCAAAAATATAAGCCTTTTTTTTGGACATGTATTATAGCAAAAAGTAAGAAATATTGTTGTTTTTTTTCAAAATTGTAGCTCTTTGTTTGTTTATAGCTCAAAAAATAAAAAACGCAGAGGGTATTAAATACCACCAAAAGAAAGCTCTATTTGTGGGAAAAAAGGAAGTCAATTTCGTTTCGGTACAGCGTCACACAATTGTCAGTTAACCAGTTGCCGACTGCGTACCGGCTATAAGCGATGACAGCGTGGCTCTGTCCCACGAATCGCCGCTTATAGTTGTCATTCGCGTACACGATGGCTAGGGGGCAAGCGCGCCTCGCGATGGCCTGTGACAGAGCCAGAACCGGGAACCGCCGATGTAAACACGGCGGTTCCCCGTTCTGACAGGCGGCATGTCAGTGCTCTACTGATCCCTGTACTTGGGATCAGTTAGATGTCTGGTGCCCCTGCCAGCCCCACCCCCATACAGTTAAAACACACCAAGGGAACTGCCCCCTGCAGGTTAACCCCTTCCCTGCCAATGACATTTATACAGTAATCAGTGGATATTTTAAAAAATTGTCCAACATGTTCGCCTCAATATCACAGTCCCGATAAAAATCGCAGATCTCCGCCATTACTAGTAATAAAAAAAAATTGTAAAAACGCCAGAAATTAATTCTCATGGTTTGTAAACGCGGCAGCTTTTGCGCAAGCCAATCAATAAACGCTGATTGTGATTTTTTTTACCAAAAATATGAGGAAGAATTAATCAGCCAAAACCGATGAATAAATTCGTTTTTTTATATATTTTTTTTTAGATATGTATTTTAGCAAAAAAGTAAGAAATATTGTTTTTTTTTGCAAAATTGTTGCTGTTTTTTTTGTTTATAGGGGCGATCAGAAATGATGCAGAGGTGATCAAATAACACCAAAAGAAAGCTCTATTTGTGGAGAAAAAAGGACGCAAATTTAATTTGGGTACGATGTCGCATGACCGCGCAATTGTCAGTTAAAGTGACACAGTGCCAAATCGCAAAAAGTGCTCTGGTCCTAAGGTTGGAAATCCTTCCGGTCCTTAAGTGGTTAAAGAAAAAGATGACATTTACATTGCCGGCAATACAGAAAAAAAAACAGCTTATCGGTCCCCCCCCAATCTATACCAGACCTAAAGGATATGGTATAGATCTTAAGGGATCCCCCCAAAACCCATGCCAGACCCTTACCCAAGCATGCAGCCCAGCAGGTTAGGAAAGGGGGGGCACAAATGAGGGCCTCCCCTCCTGAACCATACCAGGCCACATGCCATCAATATGGGGGGGGTGCTTTGGGGTGGTGCGGCGTTGTGATTAATTATGGATCTACATTGGGGGACATTAGTTATATAAATAAAGGAATTGTCAAAAACTGCCTCCTGTCTTCATTTATCTTTGACTCTTTTTTTTTTGGTGAATGGGCAGGTGTACAATGTACCCCATACTCATTTACATGGTGGGGCTGCGATCTGGGGGCCCCCTTAAAGGGGGCTTCCAGATTCCAGTAAGCTCCCTGCATGCAGATCCCCACAACCACCGCACAGGGTTGTTGGGAAGAAGCCCTTGTCCCCATAAACAGAGCCCCCCTGCCCCAAAGCACCCCCCATGTTGAGGGCATGTGGCCTGTTATGGTTCAGGAGAGCGGGGCGCTCACGCATCCCCCTTTCCTGTCCTGCCAGGCTGCATGCTCGGATAAGGGTCTGATATGGATTTTGGGGAGGACCCCATGCTATTTTTTTTCACTTTTTTCTATTGTCGCCAATGTTTTTTGTTTTTTTTTCATTCAGCTGTCATTGGGGAAGCCTGTTGACAGCTGATGACTCATCTGGTGTTAAGGATGCAGCGCCCGGCATCTCAGCCCACTCCTTAAAGTGGAGGTCCAGCCCCCCCACAAAAAAATTAAAAGTCAGCAGCTACAAATACTGTAGCTGCTGACTTTTAATATTAGGGCACTTACCTGTCCTGGAATTCAGCGATGTTGACGCTGTGCTTTGTGAATGGCCTGGCGGAGGAGAGGGGCCGAACTTCCAGGGGGCCACGCCGCATCTCGCCACAGCCAGGTGATGTTCAGGCCAAACTTTTGCTTGGATCGAACCGTACCGCCTAACTCTACTGAGGGTGAGTGGGTATGGAGAGTATATTGGGACTGGGAGAGAGGAAACCAAAAAAGAATATAAATAGGGGGTGGGGTGTTTGAACTGCTCATGAACAACAATATTTTCTATTTTTTTACTTGCCATCTGTGAAAGGCTTTGTACCCTAATTTGTATTCTATGAGATCAATCAATGTGGACTGATCCCCTACTGATGTTATGTGGACAATTTTCATATGAACTACTTATTTAGAGGGCTTTACTCCTCTGTTTTTCCTTTCTCCTGAATTGGTAGACCTGTTTTTCACCTTAATCAGAAACATTGTCCATATATTCTGCTAGGCTTGCTGCCACATGTCGGTATATTCCCCCTTATCAGATCACAGGATGTATTTTGAAATCTCTGTCGGCGGCGGGCCCCTTTTTTGGGACTTGTCCTCTCTTCTGCTTGAGACTTCCAAATTTCATTTCTAATGTACATATTGAGGCTGTCTCTGCTTCTGCTACCCACCACTCATATGGTTTCCTGTCTTAATGACAAGGGTCCACTTTGGTTGATGGAGTACAGAGGCACTTTATCTATAGGTAATGTTCACTCAGCTTTGGGATTTGCCTTTTCACTGGATTCCGTGGCTTATTTATCCCTTGCTGGAAGGCTTATATTGCTTTGAGATTTGGACCATTGGGCCTGGGTTGACTGGTGCATTTCCCAGCCACCTGCTAGCTGACATGAAGTATTATTGTGAGGGTAGATGGTCTTCTAGTTAGTCTTCGGACTTGCCTGGGATGCAATCTGTCTCCACTTTTGAGGCATCTGATGTACAGTATGTGATTTTTTCACAGTTTTATAGTTCTCTATTGGCTACCTGTACCTCACTTGGAGTGTCTGTTGATATCTAACCCCCAGTCTTGTGTTCTAAGTTTGCTGTTTCGCTATAGGCCTTACATAATGCAATAATTTGTATGTATTTGTGATTGTTTCTGCCCAGAGGAGGGGGTGGGAGCTCTCCCCTTTGCTGTACCCAACCACACCCCCCATTAGACCTGCACTCACACAGCAGTTTGCTGCATTAGTGAGTGCCTCAATGACTTCCCCCTTAGGGCCTATGTGAGGTCACTGGGCACTTCAACATCTTCTTTGCTTTTCTCTTTCTTTTCCACCTTTCGGTACTCTCTCTTTCAATCATCTTCACCTTCCTTTTGCCCACTACTCTCTTCCCTCCCGCTTCCCTTTTTCCTTTCCTTCAAATCCCCCCCCCCATTTTTTTTGAGGGAGTCGTGATAGATTCTCTGTGTTTCACCTCACTTAATGCCAAGGGACTCAACTTTCCTGAAAAAAGTTCCTACATGAGTTAAAAAGACTTTGCTCTGACATAGCATTTATTCAAGGGACTTGCTTGCCTTTCTGAAGAATAGGTTCTATCCCTTTGTTTATCATGCTACCATTAAGGTGACCAAGTCCAAGGGGGTATCTATTCTGATCTCTAAAAATGTTCCATGGACATGCCAAGACGCGGATGGTAATGGCAATTACCTCTTTCTGAAGGGCAGCGTTGTTGATATTCAGATGACCTTGGCTACGATTTATGCCCCTAACTCTCAACAGGACCTCTTTCTAAGTGGTGCACTTGCTTAGCTCATGGAATTCTCGGGAGGTCACCTCATTCTTGGAGGTGATTTCAATGTGTCCCTGATACCTAATGTGGACACTTCATTGTGCACTTCCTCTGTTTCTCCTGGCATCCCCAAGCGTATCTCCCAGGGCATCCATATGGCACAATTGATTAATATCTAGTGGCTATCCCACTGCAGAGAGAGGGATTATGCTGTTTATTTCTCGTCACAGAAGCTGTATTCACAAATCGATTATTTTCTGATCCTGCATAGACAACTACAGTCGATTAAGGACTCTTCTATTGGAAACATCACACGGTCGAACCATGCCTTGGTTACTGTTCCATACTCATTGACTGAGGCTCCGTGTTCTAGGCACTCCTTCTGGAAACTGGATGAAAGTCTCCTACGGTTTTGGCAGATGTGATATGTGAGATTGGATCATACTTTCATTTCAATGACACCCTGGATTGTAGCAGGGTGGTGTGGGAGGCTAATAAGGTGGGCATTAGGAGTTTTTAATTAAACATGGTGCTCAGATTAAGAAAGAACTGGAGGCGCACCTGTCAACAAATCACAATTCTCTCCTTTGCTCTTTACAGGCAAACTTTAAATTTAAGTAGACTGCTACAGCCCTGAAATCTGGGCATTGATCCCTCCGCAGCTGATCTGCACCTTTGATTTGAACTTTTCTCCGCTTTTAGTGAAAGTTTGTTCGCTTACGGTTAATTGTCACCGAGGCCTTCTGTTAGGAAAGCACCCAGTCTGGGTGCTCTGTGGCACTCCTGTGCACGCGCTTGCGCTGGAAACGGCGCCAAACGGCGCTATTTGAATCTGCTGGATCCAGCAGCAAGTGCTGTCCATTCTACAGCATCTGTGACCTGTGAGCCTCAGCTCAACCTGCTGTTCCTGTGCTACTATCTGTTTCCTGTTGACCTGCTGATCTGCTGCCTGCACCGACCCCGGCTTTCCACGACCATCCGATTGTCTGATCCTCCTGTACTTCTGCTGCCAGCCTGATAACGATTCCATCTTGGACTTGACCACCCTTCTGCTTGACCCTTATGTACCGCACAGCCTGCCTGTTGCCGACCCAGCCTGGGTCCCTCTGATCTGCACGACCATCTGGATCATCACACCATCACCAGTGACCTTCCAGCCCTCGTGCCATCCCGCACTCTTGGACTTCCTGTCTGCTCTACCAGGGGTTCCTGAATCGGGTGCGCAAGAGGGGTGGTTCCCTGCACATGACAGACTCCACCACCAGAACCGTGACACCTTCATTTTTAGTGATATTGTGAAAATGTGAATCCTACCAAAGTTTCTCTACCTATTTAATGCTTTGCCCATCCACATTCTGCCCAGGTTTGGTGGGTTAGCCATCCCGGATGTGCAAAAATATTATCAAGCAACACACTTGCACCTAGGGAGACTTGTTTACTAGTGCCGCCATGGAGAAATTAAATTATGGCCAAGCATTGAACAGGCCCAAACTTCAATACAGGGCTTCTTGGTGCCATGCTGATTTGCCTCTTCCGCTCAAAATGCACCCACTAATTAACAAGACATCCTGTATATGTTCCCATTTCTTAATGTAGACTTCTCTGGCCCCCAGGAATTCTCCTTTGTTTCCAATTTTGGGAAAACCGCGATTCAGACCTAGTATTCTAAACGACTCCTTTAGATCCCTTCTGCAATCAGGCTGTTTCCAAGCCTCTCACTTCTTGATGGCAGGCTCTTGGCCTTCTACGCAGACTCTTATGAACTTGACAGGTCCTTATAAGCTGGACTTTTGGAGAGCTCTTCAAATACACCACTTTTTCCACTCACGTCAGCCTCCAAATAGTTTTCAATGTACACAGTAAAATCACCATTTTTAAAATCCTGGTGTTAAGGTGTTTAGAGCAAAGTGTTAATATTATAGTGTTAAATTACAGGGAATTAACACTATTAGCATAAACAATCTTCTCTATCCAGTGAAAATACAGAGTTGAACAACTTTTATGACTGTTAATTTAACTCTGAGCAGTGTGGATTACACCAGGAAAGTGTTAAAAATAACTCACACAGAGTTAAATAAACATTGGTGATTTTACTGTATAAATTAATCACCTTGGAGGACTAATTTATTTTCAGACAAGGGTGTGCTTCCTCATGTGCTTTCCAAACAGTATGCGCAATTGGTCCAACTTCCAGAGGACTTTTCCTTACCATACCATGTGAAATGGGAGGCAGACCTGGGGAGGTCCTTTACTGAATCACAAAAAAACTACCATGGTTTGATCTGCCCTAAAATCCTCACTTTGCACAAGAATCCAAGAAAATAATTTTAAGAATTTAGCACAATGGTGCATCTTCAATCTTGCATCCTTCAATCTTGTATAAATTATTTCCAGATACCTTGGACAGATGCTGGGGGTGCCGGGGGGGGGGGGGGGGGGGGGG
>BLSH010370155.1:548836-578000 GCA_018402905.1 Glandirana rugosa | reverse complement strand
TTGGGGGAATTGTTGGTCTGGTTAAAAGTCGAAAGTCGCGAGAGTGTGAAACTTACTGTTAATGAGTCAGTACGTTGTGACGTGGGTATACTTTAAACGCAGGAAAAAAGTGTGTTTATCTCGAAAGAAAACCACCATAAATTAGTAGAGACCCAAAAAATAAAAAACGCGATATTAATTTTTTTCTGGCTTTTAAAACATTTTTTTACTTAAAAAGAAGCAAAGACAATATTTTAAAACGTTTAATCATTAAAAAGAAGTATTTAAAACCGGTTTTAAATATGACGATGGATAGAAACCATGGTGCAGTGTTGCATGACTGAGTAATTGTCATTCAAAGTGTGAGAGCGCTGAAAGCTGAAAATTGGTCTGGTTGTTAAGGGGGTTTAGGTGCCCAGTTGTCAAGTGGTTAAAGTGACACACACATTTTGCAGAACAGTGATATGGGTTCTCCCGGCTTATTTATACTTTTTTGACACAGTTTGAAGATGATTTTAGATCAGTTCTATGGCCTCTACCGTTAATTAATATTTTTCAGACCCATTTTGAAGATGATCTCCATTTTTGCTTTTTTTATGTTTTTATTTTTGTAAAAATATTTAAAGTTATTTCCCTGTCCCCATTTCTTTGTAGGTCACTTGTCCCACCCTTACCCCCATTTCCTTCCTTTTGCAGACCTCTAGGACCTTCCAGGACTATTTTACAGCCTTTTTTGTGCCTAAAAGTCAGTGTCCCCATTGATTTCAATGGGGTTCGGGGTCCGGGACAAAGTTCGGGTTCTGTCCGGACCCGAACCCGGACTTTGTCCCGAAGTTCGGCCGAACCAGCAGAACCCGGACTTCTAGAAGTTCGCTCATCTCTACTCATCAGTCATCCTACAACTATTGGGTCCAGATATATAAACTTCAAACAGTGACAGAATAGGATCAAGTAGACACAGTAGAGAAGTAAGTCTACAGTCATCCTCACACACAATAAATAGAACCTCTTGTTCTGGATTCAGCCGACAGCAAGCTAAATTCTGCTGTCAGCTGATGCCACAGAGCTGGTCCAGGCTCTGCAGGGATCCCAACAATAACAGATCCCGACACTCATGTAATGTGGGAGATTACAAAGGGCTATTATCAGTTGTATGTAAAGGTAAAACAGACAGAGAAAAAGTCAGTCACTTAGCTGAATGGTGAGGGGATGGTTTGTATCTAGTCAGACCCAACATGTAGTGTGGTGAGCAGACACTTTTTCAGAGATAGTGGGGTATAGTGGTATTTCACTGAATCATAATACATTTTTTTTATTAGACATGTATTTATTTGTCTGTGTCAACCTGTCCTTAGGATACACAATGTTGCTTGATATGTAAATTTCTAAAGGCCTCAATGGCTGAAAACATTTATTACGTTGATAAGTCTGTGCCAGTGTTTGCAATTCATATTTTTTTGTTATTTGTCTGCGTATGCACAATCTGGCAAGTAATGACCTTTCTAACCAAAGATCATTATACAAACGTGTATATTCACATGGCACAAATGTGTATGCTTGTACCCTTTAAGACAGATTGGGGAAACGCCAGCTTTTTGCAGGGAACAAGCCTGCTTTTATTTGCTTCAGTTAACAAGCAGCCTTGACATAATGCAGGTTGATCCAACAGCAACTACCATGAACACTAGACAAAAACCCACACAGAAAGGTTGAATCCTGGAAGTGGAATATGAATTGGTGCCTAAACCCAAAACCCAAGGGGAAATGCTTCCAAAACCTATTTCATCCAAAACACCACACAGGAAACAGCCCCTACCAAGGCTACCAATGCAAATATAAAAAATATCCTGGACATTAGCATATAACAAGAAAAATAGGCATAGGCATACCCCTTCATTTACCACTCGGGTATACCCCCACCGCCCAGGCCACTCTGACCTTCCCTCTCCCTCCCTAGTTCTCCCCCAAGGAATCCCATCCCACTCCCTCTGCCTGATATTTGACCCCCCCCCCCCCCGCAGTCCCCCCTCCAACCCACTAAAAGTCCTAGTTCCCCACTCTCTAGAGGTCAGGTCCGGTCTGGATTAAAACAATAATAAAGCCTGTGCACAATTAACAGATTTAACAAGGTGACTCTGTACAAATTATAAATATAACTGCTCCGTTTCCTGGCGATGCTGCCTGTTGAATATGTCAAGTCCAGCCAACTATGCAAGATTGCTACACATGTGTTTTGAAGCTGCTAGTGGACTACAGAGACAGGCAGCGGCGCTAACCAGGAAGACCTATGCAGTCAGGTCAGTATAAATACCGGCATGACATAGGGGTTGATTCACTAAGAGTTAAATAACGGCTAATCTTATACTGTAAAATACCGCATAAAGTAACAATTGTGCAAGTGTTCAATTCATTAAAAATTTGTAGTTAAACACTGCATGCAGTATTTGTTTCATTTAGCGGTAATTACCTAATTAGTTAATGCAGTAATCTACCACACTGAGCTGGTTGCTAAGGAGTGGGTCGGGAAGTCGATGACTCATCAGCTGTCAGCTGGCTTCCCCACTCACAGCTGATTGTAAATAAAGAAGCCGACAATTAAAAAGTCTGGTATGGATTGTAAGGGGATCCCCACTCCAGAATTTAAAAACAATAGCATGAGCCCCCCCAAAATCCATACCAGACCCTTATCTGGGCATGCAGCCTGGCAGGTCAGGAAGAGGGGGACGAGCGAGTGCCCCCCTACCAGGCCATGTCCTTAACATGGAGGGGTGGGTACTTTGGGGCAGAGGGGGCTCTGCGCCCCCACCCCAAAGCACCTTGTCCCCATGTTGATGGGGACCACGGCCTCATCCCCACAATCGTGCCCGGTGGTTATGGGGGTCTGCGGACTGGGGCTAATCAGAATTTGGAAGCCCCTTTAAGAAGGGGGCCCCCAGATCCCCACCCCCCCATGTGAATGAGTATCGGGTACATAGTTCCCATACCCATTCACCAAAAAAGTGTCACAAGGTAATAAAAACACAGACAGTTTTTGACAGTAAATCCACCGTCAATCACGCTGCCCGCCAGACCCAAAGACACTCCCACTGTCAGTGAAGGCTGGCTGCCTGCTGCAGGCTCTGTCACCTGACATTTCTTATATAGGTAAGGGTAAGATGCATGCTGAGTTGGTGATGTCACAAGGGGGGGCCACCAGGTGATGTAGCCAGGTGGCCCCGCCCCTTACCTATATAAGACATGTCAGACGGCAGAGCCTGCAGTAGGCAGCCAGCCTTCACTGATGGTTGATGGTGGGAGCGTCTTTCTTTTTTTCTTTTTTGGGTCCGACGGGCAGCGTGATTTACGGTGGATTTACATTGAGGGACACTATGGGGTTTATTTACTAAAGGCAAATCCACTGTGCACTACAAGTGCACTTGGAAGTGCAGTTGCTGTAGATCCGAGGGGGACAAGCAAGGAAAATAAAAAACAGCATTTTTGCTTGCATATGATTAGGTGATAAAATCAACAGAGCTTCCCCTCATTTCAGATCTTCCCCTCAGATCTATAGCGACTGCACTTCCAAGTGCACTTGCAGTGCACTTTCTAGTGCACTTGTAGTGCAGAGTGGATTTGCCTTTAGTAAATCAACCCCTTTATTTTATTTTTTTAATAAAAGAATTGTCAAAAACTGTCTATGTTTTTATTACCTTGTGACACTTTATTGGTAAATGGGTAAGGGTACAATATACCCGATACTCATTCACATATGTGGGGCCAGGATCTGGGGCCCCTTCTTAAAGAGGGATTTCATACTCCAATTAATCCCCTGTCCGCAGACCCCCACAACCACTGACCCTGGTGGCAGAGCCCCCCCACCCCAAAGCACCCACCCCCCCATGTTGAGGGCATGTGGTCTGGTATGGTTCAGGAGGTCCCCCTTTCCTGACCTGTCAGGCTGCATGCCCAGATAATGGCCTGGTATGGATTTTGGGAGGGGGGTGGGGGCCCATGCCTTTTATTTTTAAATTTTTGTGTGAGGTTCCTCTTAAAATCCATACCATACCCGGAGGGCCTGGTATGGACTGGGGGGGAACCCAGGCTGTTTTTTTCCCATCATTTTTAACTGTCTGCTTTTTTTGTTTCCATTAGTTGTGAGCAAGGAAGCCCTCTGACAGCTGATGAGTCATCGGTTGTCAAGGATGCGGTGGCGTCCCCCCAACCCCCAGGCTGTTTTTTTGACATGTACTACATGTGATACCGCCAGCTAAACCCTGGGGGTAATTATCGCATGCTTTTTAACGCTCCGGTCAGTTTGTGAATTGGACTTAGAGCTTTTTATGCTGTATTTACTGGCACAATTTTTATTTTTTTTGGTAAATACCACATAATCATTATTTATGCAAATGAGTAACACAATAGCCTTATCATATGCGGTAATAATTAGTGAATTGACCCCAGGATCAACATACTCAGCATACTCAACTCAACATACTCAGCAGCACATATGAGGACTGGACTGAATCCCCAAAAATATTTTCCCTGAGCAATTGCACACTATATACCATACTAGTCTGTAGCCATAGGGATACCTCCTGTCTTGAATCTCGGCTCCTACACAAACCTATTGGGTCCAGCCTGCCATGTAATTAGAGCTTGTGCTAGCGAAACGCTTGACACCTGATTGACCTCAACCAGGTTGTGGTGCTCTTGGGCGATAAGGAGTCAGCGCAGTAGGAGGAGGAGGCAACAGGAGGCAAAGAGAAATGCCCTGCAATCCTCGGTGGTGGAAGGACATGCGCCAAATGGCTAGCCGGCTCAGGCCCACCCGCCACTACATTTGCCCAGTGTGCAGTTAGCGAGATATAGCGCCCCTCCCCGTGCTTACTGGTCCATGTATCAGTGGTTATGTGGACCTTGCCACAGATGGCGTTGCGCAGTGCACACTTGATCTTGTCCCCGACTTGTTTGTGCAGGGAAGTGGCGGCTTGGTACCACATACTATGGGACAGCCACCGCCATCAGGTTTTTGAAACTGTCCGTGTCCACCAGACGGAATGACAGCATTTCAAAGGCCAGGAATTTTGAAATGCTGGCATTCAGGGCCAGGGATTGCGGGTGGGTAGGGGGGTACTTCCTTTTTCTCTCCAGTGTTTGGGAGATGGACAGCTGTAAGCTTCCATGGGACCATGTGGAAATGCTTGGGGACGGTGGCGGACATGGTGGCGTTGCAGTCACATGCTCTGTTTGCTGGGTGGCAGGTGATGCTGTGACTGTAGAGGTGGAGGAAGAGGCCGAGGCAGCAGCAGAAGAGGAAGCAGGAGGAGGCCGAGACCTTTCTTGGATTTTGAGGTAATTATTCAAATGCAGCTTGTGCCTTGAATTTAGATGCCTGGTCATGGGGGTTGTGCTCAGGTTGAGAACATTTATGCCCCGGCTCAGGCTATCATTGCACAGCTTGCAAACCACTCGTGTCTTGTCGTCAGCACATTGTCTGAAGAACTGCCACGCGGGGGAACGCCTTTGAGCTGCCTTTGGTGTGCTAGGTCCCTGGGTGTGGTGGGTAGTAGCAGGCCTACTGTCTAGGGGACGCTCGCTCTGCTTTTGCAACCTGCTTTCTCTTTTGCTGTGCTGGTGCCTCTGTGCGACCACCACCTCTTCCTCCAAATTCCACACGTCACTCGCATGACCCTCATTCCATGTGGGGTCTAGGACCTCATCATCCTCCACATCATCTTCCACCCACCCTTTACCACTGCCCTCCTTGTCAGTCTGCACACTGAGGCAAGCTGCAGCAGTTGGCACCTGTGTTTCGTCATCATCAGAAATGTGCTGCGCTGGCCAGATCAGCGTTCCTGAACACACGTTCTGTTAACAACAAGGCCGTTCTGTTAAAAACGGCCTATTTAACTGGACAGCACCCTGCAGCGGATGCTGTCCGTTCTACAGCATTCCTGTGACCTGTTTAACCTGCCTGTGTGTATTCTGAAAGACTTCCTGTTCCTGTGACCCCGGCTTCCCCCCTGGATCTGCTGCTATCTGCCTGCCTCGACCTTGGACTGTTTACGACTACTCTTCTGTCTGTGCCCTTTGTACTTCAGCTGCCCACACGTTACCGACCCAGCCTGTACCCGACTACCCGTTTGCCTGATCCTTTTGTACTTTGCTGCCAGCCAGTTGCCGACCCGGACCGCACCACTATCCTCCAGCCTGCATGAGCATCTGTGGACTCCTACCAGCTATAGAGATTAGTCCAGCCCTCGTGCCCCCCTGTGCTCCCGAGCTCCCTGTCTGCACTACCAGGGTCTTGCGAACCAGGGCCGCAAGAGAGGTTGCCCCCACATAAGCCAGACTCCACTGCCAGGTACGTAACAGATGGTGTCTGGTGGAGCCGGTTTTTCAGAGCCATTGAGCATCCTGGATAGAGCATCTGGTTTAGTATTCTTCGACCCAGGCCTGTAAGTGATGTGGAGTTGGAACCTTGAGAAAAAGAGTGCCCATTGTGCCTGACGGGGTTTGAGTCTCTTTGCATTCTGGAGGTACTCAAGGTTCTTGTGGTCCGTGAAGACCAGAACAGGATGTGCGGCTCCCTCCAACAAATACCGCCATTCTTCCAAGGCGGACTCAATTGCCAACAGCTCTCGATCTCCAACATCATAGTTGGTTTCTGGTGGTGAGAGCTTCCGGGAAAAGAATGCGATGGGGTGAAGGGAAGCCTTGGGGCCACGTCTCTGGGACAGAACTGCCCCCACTGCGTTCTCCGAGGCATCCACCTCCAGGATATAGGGCAAGAGTGAATCCGGATGCTTCAGGACAGGAGCAGAAGTAAACAGCTTCTTGAGCGTTAGGAAGGCTTTATGAGCCTCAGGAGTCCACCAGAAATGGGAGTCTTGCTTGGTCACCTGAGAAATGGGGGCTATCACAGCGCAAAACCCCTTAATAAACTTGCGATAGCAGTTTGCAAAGCCTACGAACCATTGCACCCCTTTCTTGTCCACTGATGCGGGCCAGTCCAGGATGGCGGTGACCTTTTGTGGATCCATAGTGACCCCTGAGACTGAGATGATGAGGCTTAAGAAAGGGATGCTGGAACGTTTAAACATGCACTTGTTGGCTTTTGCGTACAGTCCATGTTGTCGTAGGCGCCCCAGAACACACTTGACATGCCTGCGGTGTTCTTCCGGGGATGAGGAAAAGATAAGAATGTCATCCAAATAGATTATGACAAACTGGTCTAGGTAGTCCCTGCACACATCATTCACCAGGTGCTGGAAGGTGGCCGGGGCGTTGCAGAGCCCGAAGGGCATCACGAGGTATTCATAGTGGCCAAATCTCGTTCTGAAAGCAGTCTTCCATTCGTCACCCTCGCGGATGCCCAGTCGCTGGAACAGCTCAGGTACTAGGGTAAGGGATAGCGGTTTTTGATGGTTATCTTGTTGAGGTCCCGGTAGTCGATGCATGGTCTCAGAGACCGGTCCTTTTTGTCAACAAAGAATATTCCCGCTCCAGCAGGGGACGTGGATGGCCGGATAAAACCCTTCTCTAGATTTTCATCTAGGTAGGCCTTGAGGGCCTTGAGCTCCCTCTCAGAGAGCGGGTAAATCCCGCCGAAAGGTACTTCTGCACCTGGCAACAGTTCAATGGGGCAATCGTAGGCGCGGTGAGGTGGCAACTTGTCTGCCCCCTTCTAGCTGAATACGTACAGGAAATCATGATAAGCTGGGGGAACTGCATCTCGGATCTTCTGGTCAGGGTTGGGATCCAGACATAAGACAGAGGGAGAAGGCCCCTGGGGTTGCTGTAGGCAGTGATGCCGGCAGTAGAAGGACGGGAACTGGACATCCCCTGTGATCCAGTTAATTTTGGGGTAGTGTGCCCGCAGCCATGGGAGGCCAAGAATGACTGGGTAGAGCGGGGATGCAATAGCATCTAGGAGCAGGTACTCAGAATGGCCAGTGACAGTCTTAGCAAGGAGGGGAATGGTTTCGTGGGTAACTGTACCCGATTTGAGGGGTGATCCATTGGCCAGGCGGATGACCATCCGGTGTGCCTTGGGTTTAAGGGGAATCTGGTGCTGTGCAGCAAAGGATAGGTCTACAAAGCAGCTGCAGGCGCCTGAGTCCAGGATGGCTGAAACTTGGATGCTCCTGTTGGGGAGTTGGAGAGACAAAGGAAGCACCAGATGTGTTGCCTGGTCAGGTAAAGACAGGACCACTCCCTCGGGGGAGATGGGACCCCTTGCTGGGCATGACCTACACGATGCCCAGAACCTCCGCAGTACAGGCATAGGTTGAGGCTGAGACATCTGTGTCTTTCTTCAGGGGTAAGGGGTGTGCGTGGACACACAGTAGGCATGGATTTCGACAGGTTCCCTGCAGATTGCTCGGCCCTGCTTTCTCCACAGACGGCGGTCAACCTGGATGGCCAGGTCAATCAGAGCCTCGAGGGATTGAGGTGTCCCCACTCGAGCCAATTCATCCTTCAGTGGCTCGGACAGGCCCAACCGGAATTGATAGTGGAGGGCTGCATCATTCCAGGCTGTGTCAGCAGCCCAGCACCGGAACTCTGCAGTGTAGTCTTCCGCCGTGCATTGGCCCTGCTGGAGGGCGTGGAGAGCTGTCTCCGAGGTTGCGGCCAAGTGGGGGTCCTCATAGAGTAATGTCATGGCCCAGAAGAAAAGGTGCAGGTCAACTGTTTCAGGCTCTTTCTGTTCCAGGAGATGGTGGGCCCATGCTTGGGGTTCCTCTCATAAGAGAGAGATAACCAGCCCCACTTTAGTGACTTCCAAGGAAAAGGTGCGGGGTTGCAGTGCGAAATACAGTTCATAGGTGCTGCGAAAACCCCAAAACTTCCTGCGGTCCCCTGAGAATCGCTTAGGTAATGGTACCTCTGGCTCAGTGGACAAGGTGACGATAAGCTGGTCGGTGCTTGATGCAGCTGACATGGACAGTTCCTGGACTTGGCTTACCATTCGGGTGTACCCATCTTGTAAGTCCTTTAAGGCTCAGGTCAGCCTGGTCACGTGAATGCATAGCTCCTGCGTTGGATAGGGCCCCTGTGCAGACTCAGACATTGCTGTCACGTACCTGGTGGTGGAGTCTGACTTATGCAGTGGGCAACCTCTCTTATGACCCTGATTCCTGAACCCCTGGTAGTGTAGACAGGGAGCTTGGGAGTGCAGGGAGGCACGTGGGTCAGACTGGATCACAGGTGGTGCTGTGCTGGTCCGTATGGTGCTCGTGCAAGCTGAAGCGTAGTGAGGCAGGCCGGGTCGGTAACGGGTTGGCGGAGCAGTACAGATGGGTCAGGCTGAAGAATAGTCGGGTACAAGCAGAGTTCGTTAACGGGCGGGCAGCGAGGTACAAGGGAGTAGGCAGAAGAGTGGTCGTGGAAGCTGGGATCCGTGCAGGCGGAGATCAATAGCAGGGTCAAGGCAAGCCGGGTCACAGGAACAAACAATCAGGATCACAGGTTGCTTCAAGAACACACAAACACTGTAGAATGGACAGTACCTGCCTCCCGGTGACGTCCTGCCCAAATGGCCGCTATTGGCTCCATTAGAGCACGCACACGCGTGAACATTCGCGGACGTGCGCGGACGTGCACAGAGGGCCAGAAACGGCCAGAGTCCATTTTCCTAACACAGTCCCTCCACACTACCTGCTTCAACACAGCTCTGTAACACATTCCTAGATAATTTCTCCTCAAAAATTAACAAAATAAAACACCAAATTCTTACCACACCACATGTTTTATCCACATCACTTCCTGACCCACCTAGCTTCACTGGCTCCTCTCTCTCCCACTTCTCTGTACTTGACTCTTTATCTCTAACTAAATTGGTCTCAAATATGAAATCCTTCACCTGCATACGTGACCCTATTCCCACCCACCTATTTAAATCTTGTTTTAGTTCTCTATGCCCCATTAGCCTCAATATCATAAACGACTCCCTTAGCACTGGTTTTGTACCAACAATCCTCAAAACTGTCGCGATCACCCCGGTACCAAAAAAACCCAACAAATTTGGACAATTTAAACAATTTTTGCCCAATATCTAACTTACCCTTCCTTGCCAAGACCCTTGAGCGGTCTGTGACATCTCAGTTACATAATCACCTGACTTTAAATAATCTATTTGAACCCCTCCAATTTGGTTTTCGGCAGCTACACAGCACAGAAACCGCCTTGGTCAAAGTCACTAATGACCTTCTGTTAGCCTCTGATTCCGGGTCACTAACTATTCTTATTCTACTAGATCTTAGTTCTGCCTTTGATACTGTAGACTACAATCTATTACTCTCTCGCCTTGAAATCATATTTGGAGTCTCAGAATTGGCTCTGAAATGGATTAAGGCATATCTCACTGATCGCTGTCACTTTGTTTCTCTTGGTGGATTCAAGTCTGAATCTGGCCTAGTCAAGTACGGTGTTCCTCAGGGCTCAATCTTGGGTACCTTACTTTTTAGCATATACATGTTTCCACTTGGCCAACTGCTTAGATCAAACGGGCTCAAGTGTCACTTCTATGCTGATGACACTCAGATATACATCCACACTAAACCAGATTCTACTTTGGCTGTTTCTCTCCTATCTAACTGTATTTGTGATATAAAAACTTGGATGGCCCATCATTTCCTTCAATTAAACTGCGACAAGACTGATGTCATGCTTAGTGGCATCCCCATAAATTATGTAAGGCCAGTCCAAATAGTTTATCTATAGATGGCACTGTACTTGAGCTTCAGTCCAAATTGAAAAATCTAGGGGTGATATTTGATGCTAGTCTAACCTTTGAGCCACACGTACAAAATGTTGTCAGAGCATTTTTTTTCACTTGAGAAACATTGCTCGGCTGCGTCCCATGCTATCATACACTGTAGCTGAAAAGCTGATCCATATATTTGTGTTCTCCCGACTTGACTACTGCAATGCTCTACTTGCTGGTGTACCTAAATCCATCGTAAATCAGCTCCAATATGTTCAAAATTCTGCAGCCAGAATACTAACTAGGTCTGGTACAAGTGATCATATTACCCTATCCTGGAGTCCTTGCACTGGCTACCTGTCAGGTTTCGCATAGACTTTAAGATCTTCTTGCTCACCTACAAGGCTCTTCATGGCTTGGCACCCCATTATCTCTCTGAACTTTTTTCAACGTACTCCCCCCCCTCGTAACCTCGGCTCAGCAAATTCTGGTCTACTGTGTGTGCCCCCTACTCAACTACACTCAATGGGGGACAGAGCCTTCTCCTGCTATGCTCCAAAGCTATGGAATTCACTTCCTAAGAATGTCAGAGAGTCCTCTTCTCTAAACACATTCAAATCAAATCTAAAAACTTTTTTCTTTAGACAAGCTTTCACTTAATTGTCCTTTTATCCCTTATGTATGTTATGTTATTCTGTGTATTTCCTGTTATCCTGTGCATTTCTTGTGTTTTCCTTTTACAGCACTTTGAGAAGCCACCTTTAAAGGCGCTATATAAAATAAAGTTTATTATTATTATTATTATTATTATTATTACATGAAATGAGGGCACTTAACAGATCTCCTCCTGTCACAGCACATAACTGAGATTGGATTTCCTTACAGACATGGTCTTGATCTGCACAGTGTGCAGGTGGCGGCATTGTTGCAGTTCTGACCTGTGAAATTCCCCAATCTGAATGGCAGCTGCAGTAGCCAGTTACACACTCTACAGATAGATGCTGGGTCTGTAAGGGAATCCCATCATAGCTATGTGCTGTGTGGGGTGAAGGAGCTCTGAGTACCCAGGCTGTGTGCAGTGTGGGGATGGGAGGAAGAGATCTGCTGACCACTGTGCCTGCAGTGACCCTGTCCCCTTATCTGCTGACTACTGTCTTCTGCCCTGCTGACCCCTTTACACTGCCCTGCTGACCCCTGTCCCCTGTCCTCCATCCTGCTGACCTGACAGTGGCTTAGTGTGGATTGTGAGCGCCCGGGGAAGTTCCCTTAAAATTGAAGGTCTCAGCGCTGTTCTTCAAGGTGCACACACTGCAGTCCCAGTAGTCTTTGTCTGAGGAGGGCTTCGGCGCTGCTTCGGTCTGTGGGGAAGACGCACACAGGTCAGACAGATAAAGCACACAAGACCTGGTCTACTCATCCATGCTATATTGCTAAAAGAATTGGGCCACCCCTCCAAATCATTTGGTGAAGGGAGGATTATGGTGTGGAGAGGTTTTGCAGGGGTTGGGCTTGGCCCCTTAGTTCCAGTGAAGGGAACACTTAAGGCGTCAGCATACCAAGACATTTTGAACAATTTCATGCTTCCAACTTTGTGGGAACAGTTTGGGAATGGCCCCTTCCTGTTTCAACATGATTGCACACCGGTGCACAAAGCAAGGTCCGTAAAGACATGGATGAGTGAGTTTGGGGTTGAGGAACTTGACTGGCCTGCAGAAAGTCCTGACCTCAACCCGATAGAACACCTTTGGGATGAATTAGAGTGGAGACTACGAGGGAGGCCTTCTCATCCAACATCAGTGCCTGACCTCACAAATGCGCTTCTGGAAGAATGCTCAAACATTCCCATAGACACTCCTAAACCTTGTGGACAGCCTTCCCAGAAGAGTTGAAGCTGTTATAGCTGCAAAGGGTGGGCCAACTCAATATTGAACCCTACGGACTAAGACTGGGATGCCATTAAAGTTCATATGCGTGTAAAGGCAGGCTTCCCAATACTTTTGACAATTTAGTGTATGTTTTTCTAAAGGGGATTCTGGAGTATGTAGTTCTTCAGCAGCTGGAGACAATCATGGAAACAGATAGGTTGCTTATTCTGGACCAGCTGGCATATGTGATTCTGCCAGGGGAGGGCTGGCCCAGGGGTAGGGTGGCAATTGCCCCCCAGGCCACCCTAACTTACATTTAAAATGGCCGATGGCTGCTGCCCGCTCACACTTTTTTTTCTTGTGGAGGAAGGAAATAGGGCCCAGGGGCGCAGCCACCAACTAACTGCAGGCAAAGGGGGGGCGCCCAGGGCCGGCCCTACCATGGATCCCGCTAGGCCCATTGGGTGGGCATGGATGGTGAGCTGATTTGGTGGTTCAATGGGCCACTTGACTGGACTTGCCCCCCAGGACTACGGCTGCCAGCCCTCCCCTGGATTCTGCAACAGCGGGAAAGACATAGGCTATATGATAAGACACAGATTTTCTAGCCTGGCAAACTGAGATATGTAGTTCTACACTAGTTGAAGACATACAGGGAGATTCAAAGTTTACTTAGTTTCTACATTCTGGATATGTAGTTCTAGAAGAGTCGAATGCCTAACAAAAAGCCTACATTGCCCAGCCGAGCTTAAACATAGCGGCCGCCCATGGGACACAGGAAATATAAATAGGAGAACGGAGGCACTGTGACACACACTGGCGCGGGAATTCGTCCCCCCAAATCTTGCGCCCGGGGGCCAGGGCCCCCCTGGCCCCCACACGCTACACCACTGTGACCTGATAACCCCTTTTCTCCACCCTGCTGACTCCTATCCTCTGTTCTGCTGACCCCCTGTTCACTACCCTACTGACTCCCTGTACACCGCCCAATTGCACACTGCCATCTGCTCTGAAGGTCCACTGCACACTGTCCTACAAACTAATGGTCTCTATAGACTGCCCTACAAACTGCTGACCCTATCCTCTGCTTTAAAAAATGGAAGCTGATTGGTTTCTATGCTGAACTGCACCAGATTTTGCACACTACAGTTTTAGTAAATTAACCCCAGTCTCTTTAAAGGAGTGCTATAATAGTTCAACCTTTTGTATGCTCCTAGTAAATAATTATATGGATAATTTAAAACCAAGCTCCAGACAATAAAATCACCAATAAATGCATTAATGTATTAATAAACATTGTGAAATGTATACAAACACTTTAGAATTGTCTCTTAAGAATAAAAAGACATGCTAAATGAGGTTAAAATTTGTTTTTAACTAGGCCATATCGCTGACTTGATGATTAATATTTCTAACCTAATTGAATTCTTCAAACTAAATTATATAAATAGTTAAAATGAAACTCTGGAACAGAAAACTAGGTTGGCGGCAGCCACAGGTATAGCTGCGGTGGTTGCTCCTGGGTGCAAATAAAGTATGGGCTTGAGAGCCACAGCTAGCCACTCACAAGTCGAAAAAAACAGCAACAAGAATCAGAAGATTCCTGCTACTGCCATTTACACCGGGCCCATGTAAATGTAGCCATACAGGAAGCTCCTGATAAGGGCAACGTTTCACACTGGATTACTGCACAGATTGGTGGATTGCTGCATAGATCTAAAAGAAAGCATACCAAGATTCAAGGAAGGGTACACACGACTCATTTAAACAATATTGGCATATCCCAGAGGTCAGCTTTAAATATTCTAGCTAGTTCAAATTATAAACAAACTTGATTTTTTGTATAGTTAATGCTCTCCTTTCAGAATGCAGATTATGTCCTGCTGGCTGGCATTTATTTCAAGACAACTGCTATTTCATTTCTTCTACTCAGCAACATGAAACATGGAATAATAGTCTCATGATTTGCAATAAGATGAATTCTCATCTTGTGAACATCAACAATGAAGAACAAATGGTAAGTATATTTATAATAAACAACTATCTGCAATCTTCTCCTAGAATAATTTAAAGTGTGTTTCCACTTTTGCAGTCAAATTTGAGGAAACCCAACTATGTTTGTTATGCACCCCAATTTATACAGCATACCTGTCATGATTTGGCCTGCAGTTTTCCTGCCTGTGTAATTCTTATATCCTTGCTGCAGTGCTTCTCCTACACCTGCGGTTCCATTCACATGTGTTGTTTGGCCTGTGTGCTTACCTACGGGCATTGCCTACTATTCTATGAGCTTATATTTCCTTTCCCTTCCATCACTTCCTGGCTGTCTCCCAGTTTGCTTCCTTATATAAGACATGCCCAGTGCAGCCCACAATGCCAGAGCAACTTCCCAGTTCTCTGAGCCCCTGTTCGTCTACTATTACGTGTATTCAGTGTCTGACTTCCTGTGTACTGGCCGAGCTTTGTCTACTGTTTTTGCTTGCCTGACCTCAGCTTGTTTCCTGGATTTCCTTCTGTGTCCTGCTGTTTATACTCTGCCCACATGTGTGGTCTTTGCATCCTCATCTTGTGACTGTGACCTGGTTCCAACTTGCTGCAAGTCCATCCCCACCATCAGGGGCCCTTGTGAAGAAGTAGACTGGGGCTTAGGCTCTGTGCCTTGGGAAAGCCTGAGTTGGTGCACTATCACAGACACATGACAATACCTAAAGAAAAATGAAAAAACAGGGAGCCTCATGGCTGATTGCAAGCATTCCTGATCAATGTTAGAATGAGTCTGTCTTAAGGACAGGTTGAATTACTCTCATTAACATACAATGCAATAAGCTTAGCTTTTACATCTTTAACCTTTTTTTGGGGACAGACAGTATTCAAATTTAGTTTACAACTGATAATGATAGCTGCAGCACAGTACAGTACAGTAATTATGGCAAATACAGCACCCCAGCCCTCTAATAAACAAAGAGGACTAAGTAGGATTTTGCAATGCTGGAGCTATTGAAAATAGCATGTAAAAGCTAAACAGCAATTTTAAAATATTTCAGAAGTGATGATATGTGAATGAGAACATGTACCAAACATAAAGCAGGTGTTATCCCAAGTTGGCTGCAGAATATATACAGCACTATATACTGTATGTGACATGCCCAAATGTATGTACAGGGGTCTATCCCTGTAAATAATGTAACTATACTCTTTAAATGTTATATTTATCATAAAGTGCCTATACTCCCAAAACTTATATTATAAAACCTATAACTTAATAATATCACATGTGCATATTGCGATACACCAATGTGCAAAACACTGCAGATATTGTGCAAATGCAAGAAAGTCTTTGTACAAAATAGTTTGTACACATTAAATTAAGTGTTGCCTCAAAATGATTTAGGGATCTGCTGCCCTCTTCTGTTAGCCAGTAATATCATAGTGTTGTGTATAAATATATTAACACTTCCTGTCTCAGAGAGGACTTTGAAAACATCAGAAAGAGGAAGTGAAATGAGAGACAGAGAACTGAGCCTTGTGTCCTTATACACACAGTGGCTGCTACTGCTACTGTATTTCCACCCAGATCAAAAGCAGCGACTATTATGCAAGTATTGCTATCTTCTAGCAGTTTAACTGCAATTGCCCATAGCTTCTTGAGTGTGTATCTAAATCCTTATGACTGACTTTTTGATGTTCTGTTGTTTTTTTCTCACATGCACAGTGCCAATGCGTAGCTAGGTCTGTGCTACTAGATATATATATTGTCACCTTGCTGTATGTTTCTTGGTGAACCTTTTAAGTGCAACAGAGTTTATATGCAGCTCCTGTTATTTTAGTTAACCCAGCCTTTTCTGGTCTGGGATTCTTTAGTTAATTTTAGTTTAGGGCTCAATAACCAGCATAGGCTAGAGTCAAGTTAGGCTTCCATGACCACTTCTGGTATTTAAAGGTCCAGTGCTACACCACAACTCCTGCTGGAGAGAATCTCCATTCCAGGCTGGTTGGACAGCAGTTGAGGGAATCTCCTCATGACCTTTGACACAATGACAGGTGCGGGATCATCTCCAGGAACTCCTGGAACCTAAAAACTCTGTTATAAAACCTTATAGGTCTACCACGGAAGTTCAAATATATGAAAAAAGAAAAAAAAACATGTATATACATTAATTCTTATGCAACCAACTTTTAACAAACACAATTTTATTGCAAAATAATAAAGACACAAAAAACTGTTAAAATCAATGTATACCTGGTTTTCTGTAGTAGTTGTCTGCTCTGGGCTTTAGTCATGGGGGCTTTGAGGTCTGTCCACAATTTTGGTTATGCTTCTGGCTCCTGCAACTAGCCTTTGCTGCAACAATTGTAGGCAGGTGCAGTCTATGTTCTCCACTGCAGGTGGCGCTCAACTGCAATGGCAGTGCAGAGGGAGAGGAAATCAAGAAGAACATGGTTTCTCTGTGGTTTCCTGGGTCACTGTGGCAGCAATCTGGTTGGATGCTGACAGCCCATGTGACTCTGGTGGCCATCTTGAGTCAGACAGAATCTATTTAAGACCCTGGTTCCTGAGTTTGGTGTGCATTTAGCGTGTGGGTAGTGTAGGAATAGGTCACCCATTTGTCAGGGACAATAATAGCGGCAGGGAAAGGTTCCAGACGAGTAGGGAAAGACTAGGGATCCGCCACTTCTCCTGGAAACCTCGCCACTTGAGCTTGGACCAGCTAGGCCAGATTCCACCTCTCATGACAGACGCTGAGATCTGCTCTGCTACAATCTTCTGTTCAACTGTGAGTGTTCCTGGACAGATTTTCTTCCCCCAGGCTTATTGTGAATTGTTATATTCTGACTGCAATACAAGTTCTTTCTATTGCAACTGGACTGTGTGTGAGTTACTGCATTTGCACCATGCTACACCCCCCGCACATTCACCTGGAGGTATATTTATTAATAACTATATACGGTATATGTGCACAACTCCACTAGGAATCCGATTAGGGTCTTTGCCAATAATATCTGTGTGTATATAGGATGTAGATACTATTATTCATCTTTTCTTATATAAAGCCTTGCATTATGTCCATACTGATGTGCATTTACAATATATTCTTATTTTTACTGTTATATGCTGGTTGCAGTAGTTCTTCTGCTCCCAATTACTTTGCTCAGATTACTGGTTAAATTCCCAGGAAAGGAATCCCCACTGTTTATAGAGGCCCTGTCCTGGGTGGAAACACTGCCAACTTTATTATCAAACCCACTCTTCCACTTAGCAAAGGTTCTGCTTCTCTTGTTTACCTACAGGTTTAGTGCAATATCCTCTTTAGGGAGGTCCATTTCTTATAACCCCCCCCCAAAAGAAGACGACAACCACAAGTAGTAATATGTATTAATGCGTTAATAAAGTTGTTTTACACTATAAGCACTTTTTTCTTTTGTACTTCTTTAAATGGGACTTCTTTTCCTGAGTATTAGGGCTCGTTTACACCACTTCAGCATGCATTTTTGACATGTTTTTGATTCTTTTGTGATACTTCTTTGAAGCTTTAACGAAGGATGGCAAATACCCTGCATGTGTTGATTTTCCATTTGTTTTAACCCTTTCGCTGTCAGTCCCTGCCCTCCACTTTTACACCCAGCTGGCTGAACCATTTTTGCCATTTTTCCATTGCTTTTTTATTTTTCCATTACAGCTTTCAGAGTTTGTAAAAGATCCCCCAAATCATATATTTTCTGAAAGCACATGACCATTAGAATAAAGAGACAGTGTTAATGATTTTTAAGCCCCCATGATATTTGCACAAATGTTTATCAAAACAATATTTTCGCTAAAAATACACTAAAATTATTAGTAAAAATTATTAGATAAAAATACAAATGTAATAAATATCAACTGCGCTGAAATAAAGAAAACATCTGAAGTAAAAGCTGCTAGCACAAAAAGGTCTGAATAAAAACCTCAAAGCAACTTTAAATCATGGTGCAGTGCTATACATATCAGTTCAATAAAAGAGTCTTTAAGCAATCCTAATTCAGGTGCACAAAAGGACATATGAAAGGAGATCCCAATAGAGCAGAAAGCCTCCACTGACACCCACACACACTGCCTCTTACCCTCTTGAGATGACCCCTATTAAGGAGGTCTTTCATGCCTATGTGTGGGTTAAATTCAATAGATGATGCTGCCGGGAAGCAAGGATGGACTCTCAAATCTAGTGAAACGCCCCTGGGCTGTTCCTCCCATCACCGTCAACCATAAAAGATAGGATGCCAATAGTATAGTACGTTCATACCAGTTTATTGCAATAAAAGTAATATTGCACTCACATGTGTCCTACGTTCGTATGCGTTGAAACAAGGTTACAGTCTGTTTCCAACCAACTCTATGGCGGTCCTGTTGCAGAACACGATGTCGTCGCGCTGGCTGGCTCCACCTGAAGTGTTTCATCATCACTGACATCATCTGGGGCATGGCCGGCATGTGACAAGCGTCTGAATATAAAGCCAACGTCCCATACGGAATGAACGTTGAATGGGACGCGAACGCTTTTATTAATAACAGTTAAATTGCCCGTTGTTTTTCCTCATTTGCCTTTATAATTTATTAAAAGAATGCTTTGTTCCTTTTATTGGGAGAAACTTCATCTAAATACATTTTGCAAAAGAATTCATTTTGATTATTAACCCCATATTTGGACATTTTACCTAATTATTAAACTTACTAGTCAACATGTAGGGGAAACTGTTTTTAAGTGGTATATTATTTGATGTATTTGGGGATTAGTGACTCTCTTGCCCTTTGTAAGGGGAGGGGAATGATCTCCATTTTTTCTGTTTTTTAAGTTACCGATTTTGTTATGTAATTTTCTTTGTGATGCTATTGTAAGATTGCAGTCTGTTTTTTAGCCACTAGATGGAGTCCGATGAGGAATGTGGTGTCCTCTCGAAGATTTGATTTTTTAATAGTTATTGTGGGAGTGATCAATTTTTCTCCCACATCTTATTATTAAATTTTACATATGGTAGCTGTTGTGAAACATCGGCGCCTGTTGATCTTAATAAGTCTCTGTTTATTTTTTACTTTTGATACACGGTCCTTGACTGGCTTAAATGGGCGGAGAGTGGACAAGGTGTCCGGTCCGACTTCTGGTATTTGGAGCGCAAGTGAGGCGCTTGATCCGGGGAGTTATGGGCCATGTCTCTCTACTCTTCTTGTCTTACAATCAGGTGATCCTCCTCTGCCCAATAGTATCCTGTCTTTGCTTGGCTTTATATTCAGATGCTTGTCGCACGCCGGCCACGCCCCAGACTATGTCAGTGATGACGAAACACGTCGGGTGGAGCCAGCCAGCGTGACGACATCGCGTTCCGCGACAGGACCAACATAGAGTCGGTTGGAAACAGACCGTAATCTTGTTTCAATGCATACAAACGTAGGACACATGTGAGCGCAATATTACTTTTATTTCAATAAACTGGTATGAACGTACTATACTATTGGCATCCTATCTTTTATGGTTGACGGTGATGGGAGGAACAGCCCAGGGGCGTTTCAGGAGATTTGAGAGTCCATTCTCGCTTCCCGGCAGCATCATCTATTGAATTTAACCCACACACAGGTTTGAAAGACCTCCGTAATAGGGGTCATCTCAAGAGGGTAAGAGGCAGTGTGTGTGGGTGTCGGTGCAGGCTTTCTGCTCTATTGGTATCACCTTTCATATGTTCTTTCGTGCACCTGCATTAGGATTGCTTAAAGACTCTTTTATTGAACTGATATGTATAGCGCTGGACCATGATTTAAACATAAAAATACAGCAAATTTTACAAAATTCCTGCTAAATTCCTACTAAATATAAAAACTTAACCTGTATTGAGTTAATAAATAACACATTTTTGTAAATTTTAAATTGCGCCTTTTTGCAAAACGGTCAAAATCAAACAGGCAAAAATGTAAATTTCCAAATTTCTCTAAAAATCTGAAGGTTTTTATTTTCCACTTCCAGCTTTCAGAGTTTGACTCTGTATCCAATCAGGCAGGCTCTTGCGCTACATCAGGGTGTCCCGTAGGCTGCATGTTGTCCCAGGGAATTTAGCATGCAGCCTAAGCCTGTCCAAAGGTGAATAGCTCTGATCAATGAATTGTAATCCGCTGATCAGAAATATAGGTTTGTTCAGCAGAGTCTGTCCTACACATTTCGGCAGCAGTAACGTGTTCAGGGGGGTGGGCCATATGTCCGACGTCACTGCACCACTACATAAATACTCGTACAGCCTGCTTGGAAAGTGATCCATTTACTTGGATTGCGACAAACAAGTGCTATCTAATGGTGATGGGCATAAAGGACACCAGATGAGATAAAACAACACAGTGATCTCAAATGGTAAAACCATACAAGAGATACACCAATGCCCCCTAATGGTTAGCAATGCTAACACATTCGCTGGTAGTATATTACCAACAGCACCATTCAGAATTAAAAAAAGAATTAAAATTACACTGACATTAAAAATATATGTAAAAAATATAAAATAAAAAACCACCAGCCTGCTGTTTTTGAATTGAATCTT
Source organism: Glandirana rugosa (assembly GCA_018402905.1). Lineage (NCBI taxonomy): Eukaryota > Metazoa > Chordata > Amphibia > Anura > Ranidae > Glandirana > Glandirana rugosa. The sequence continues at coordinate 556,916 of BLSH010370155.1, read as the reverse complement.
TTATATAGTACATTAACTAAAACCAAATGGTTAGCTAAGTAAACATTAATATACAAAGGAAGGAGACCATACTAATAAAATGAAAAAAAAAATTAATAGAAAAATGTTTGCATACGAAGCATTTAAAAATCATTCATATAACAAAAGTGGTAGACACATACAGCTATTAGTCCACTGTGTACAACCATAGAACAGAATCACAGTTGAGCAAAAGTATGTTTTCCCATTCTCTGGGTGTTCTTCCTGCTGCACTCCTCTCCTATGGTTGTCGGAGATGCCTGGGGTGCCATTGTACCAGTTGTGAGTAACCTGACATTTGTGTTTTGTGATCTGACTTTTTGTGCTTTATGTTAACTATTATTAATTTTGTTATCACCAGCACACTATCTCCTGAAGAAGCTACTATCACGAAACGTGTTGAGATTTTACAGCTATTGAAGCTCCACTGACATTGATGTTAACTAGACTTAGCAAAATTATAAAGGCAACACTTTTGTGTTTGCCCCATTTTATCATGAGCTGAACTTAAAGATCTACGACTTTTTCTATGTACACAAAAGGCCTATTTCTCTAAAAGTTCAGCTGAACTCGCACCATTTCATTCCCGCATGTCAGTCCCGACTTCAGGAGCGATTTCAGAGATGTCGGCATGGGTTGCTGCACAGATGCCAATGAAAATCGCACCTGAAATCGCCAAAAGTAGAACATAAACTACTTTTGGAAATCGGTGTGGCGCCGCAAATGCAGAGTCACACCGATTAGGTCAGTTCCATTGCCAGCAATTTCTGCAGATTTGACATTGCATGCCAAATTGCTGCAATGTGAACAAGGGCTAAGTCTGTGTTAGTGAGCACTTCTCATTTGCCTAGATAATCCATCCACCTCACAGGTGTGGCATATCAAGATGCTGATTAGACAGCATGATTATTGCACAGGTGTGCCTTAGGCTGCCACAATAAAAGGCCACTCTAAAATGTGCAGTTTTATCAAACAGCACAATGCCACAGATGTTGCAAGTTTTGAGGGAGCTTGCAATTGGCATGGTTACTGTAGGAATGTCCACCAGAGCTGTTGTCCTTGAATTGAATGTTCATATCTTTTCCCTAAGCTGTCTCCAAAGGCGTTTTTAAGAATTTGGCAGTACATCCAACCGGCCTCACAAACGCAGACCATGTGTAACCACACCAGCCCAGGACCTCCACATCCAGCATCTTCACCTCCAAGATCGTCTGAGACCAGCCACCTGGACAGCTGCTGTATTAATCGGTTTGCATAACCAAAGAATTTCACCACAAACTGTCAGAAACCGTCTCAGGGAAGCTCATCTGCATGCTCGTCACCCTCATCAGGGTCTTGACCTGACTGCAGTTCGACGCCGTAACCGACTTGAATGGGCAAATGCTCACATTCAATGGCATCTGCACTTTGGAGAGGTGTTCTCTTCACGGTTTTCACTGTACAGGGCAGATGGCAGACAGCATGTATGGCGTTGTGTGGGTGAGCGGTTTGCTGATGTCAACATTGTGGAATGAGTGGCCCATGGTGGCTGTGGAGTTATGGAATGGGCAGGCGTATGATATGGACAACGAACACAGGTGCATTTTATTGATGGCATTTTGAATGTGCAGAGATCCCGTGACGAGATCCTGAGGCTCATAGTTGTGCCATTCATGCACGACCACCACCTCATGTTGCAGCATGATAATGCATGGCCCCATGTTGCAAAGATCTGTACACAATTACTGGAAGCTGAAAACATCCCAGTTCTTGCATGACCAGCATACACACCGGACATGTCACCCAATGAGCATGTTTGGGATGCTCTGGATCAGCAAATATGACAGTGTGTTCCAGTTCCTGCTATTATCCAGCAACTTTGCACAGCCATTGGAAATGGACCAACATGCCACAGGCCACAATCAACAACCTGATCAACTCTATGCAAAGGAGATGTGCTGTACTGCATGAGGCAAATGGTGGTCACACCAGATACTGACTGTTTTTTGGACCCCCCGTACCCCACCCAATACAGTAAAACTGCACATTTTAGAGTGGCCTTTTATTGTGGCCAGCCTAAGGCACACCTGGGCAATAATCATGCTGTCTAATCAGCATCTTGATATGCCACACCTGTGAGGTGGATGGATTATCTCGGTAAAGGAGAAGTGCTCACTAACACAGATTTAGACAGATTTGTGAACAGTATTTTAGAGAGATAGGCCTTTTGTGTACATAGAAAAAGTTGTAGATCTTTAAGTTCAGCTCATTATAATTAGGGGCAAACACAAAAGTGTTGCGGTTATAATTTTGCTCACTGTATATATTTACTTATGTGCCATTGTGATTCTATTGTATGGTTGTATACAGTGGACTGTTAGCTGTATGTGCCCCCCTTTGTTATATGTCTATTTCTATTAGAATGATGTTTAAACTTTTTGTATGCAAAAAATGTAAACTTTTTAACCTATGTCTGCTGATTCCTGAGATAACTTAGCACCGTTAAAAGTCCCGCACTCTGCTATTTATTGTTTTTCATGTTCTATAAGATTTTTGCTTATGGGTCCACTAATGATATCTTTTGTAATATATTTCATTTCAATCTCTTTTTAATGGACAGAAGTTTATACAAAATCAAACAGATGAGAGTTTCTGGTCTGGCTTTCATTTTGATAGAAACACAGAGAAGTGGATTTGGGAAAATTGTACATTTTGCATGGATATTAGGTGAGTATGTTTTCAGCAATGGTCTACGTTTAGCTTAGATCTGTTGGTGCTTAAATATCTACATTCTTGCAAGACATCAGGTTTTTTAAACAACCATTGTAAGTTAATTTATTTTGCAAGTTTTTTTTGTTTATTTTTTACATCTTCTACTGGTGTGCTATGAGTTCATTTTAATTTGACTGCTTTGCATATCTCTGTTTAATTGGTTTGACAAATTAGTGCAAACTAGAATTAGGAAAATATTTAGAAAGGAAGACAGCTATTATTTGCAGAGCATTATGTGGTATGAGGTGGAATTTTACAGTAATTATAGCATCCAAGAAATTAGTATTTCAAAGTTTGGATTGTTACCAAAACGTATTTTCCAAAGGAAGAGTTCATCAATTTGTGCACTGTTCCTTAGTAATCTTTATTACACTGTGCACGTTGCTTTTATATTTTACATCGTTGTCACCCTAGAACAGGACTACAGTACAACTCCCCCTATCCTCATCTTCATACCATAGAGGGGAGGGGTTTAGTAGTCCTCAGAGATAGCTAGTAACAATGTACATAATAACAATTCACCACAGAGAGCACATTAAGTTAAACTTTCTAGTGGGATTAAAAGGTTGTTTTTGCTCCTTTTGAACAGATAAAACAACATGATTTCATTGGTATATTTAACAAACCAAGCCTAGAATCGCATTGGTGCGGGAATGAAATGGTGTGAGTTCAGCTGAACTCGCTCCATTTCATTCCCACATGTCAGTCCCAACTTCAGGTGCGATTTCAGAGACATCTGTGCAGGTTGCTGCACAGATGTCAATGTAAATCGCACCTGAAATCAACAAAAGTAGTACAGAAACCACTTTTGGAAATCGCAGCAGCGCCGCAAATGCAGCATCGTACCGATTAGGACAGTGCCATTGCTGGCAATTGCCGCTGATTTGGCATGCGATTTGACATGTCAAATTGCATGCCAAAATGCACCAATGTGAACCAGGGCTCAAAGGGAGAAAAAAGGAGCAGTTCACTATTAGAGCCAGTTCGCACAGGGGCGATCTGACTTCAGGGGCGACTCTGCGTGACCCTGCACAGCGCGACTTCAGCGCGGCTTGCAAACGACTTCTGTAATAGAAGTCAATGCAAGTTGCCTGAAGTCGCCCCCCCCCCAAAGTAGTACAGGAACCTTTTTCTAAGGCCCCTTTCACACTTGTGCAATTTGTCCTGCGACTTGGGACTGCAAAGTCTCATGACTAGTAGTTCTCCATGATTTTCAATGAGTACCATTCATATCTGTACGACTACAAGTTGCATCGACTTCAAAGTAGAACCTGCATTACTTTGGTCTGACTTTGATGCGACTTGAGGTCCATAGACTTCAGGATTACACAGGCATTGCTTCAAGTCGCATCAAAATCACAACAAGAAATCGCTGTAAAATTGCGTGACTTTGAAGTTGCACAAGTGTGAAAGGGGCCTTAGTCTAAGGCAGGGAATAGCTATTAGCGGACCTCCAGCTGTTGCAAAACTACAAGTCCCATCATGCCTCTGCCTCTAGGTGTCATGCTTGTCGCTGTCAGAGTCTTGCTATGCATCATGGGACTTGTAGTTCTGCAACATCTGGAGGTCCTCTAATTGCATATCACTGGTCTAAGGTGACCAGATTTTTAAAATGAAATCCAGGGACATATTTATTTTATTTTATTTCTTTTTTGGCAAATGGTGAACCGTTTTATAAGCATATTTTCCTCAAACTATATATGCAGTGCATGTGGTATGTGTTTATGGAATGATTGTATGATAAATACATTATTTCTCACATTTCATCCATAAATAAAGATTAAAAAAAGATTAGAATTTTTTGAGATATGACTACCAAATGATATGAAGATAAAAACTGTGCAGAGTTCAAGAATGCGATTCATAAAGAATGCAGGGCTCAGGAGTGCACTATGTAAAGAATGCAGCCTCATCTGTGCCCATCTATGCAGCCTCACATGTGCCCCTCTATGCAGCCTCACCTGTGCCCACCTATCCAGCCTCACCATTTTCAAGCAATGCAGCCTCACCTGTGCAGGGGATCAGAGAGGAGAGGAAGAGTAGAGCCAGCCGGATCATCAAGCAGGCTGGCATCGCCCGCTGTGTCAGCTTTATTTTAATAGCGGTGTGCCCCCGTCACACAAGTCCCGCCTCCTGGATTGGCTCCCACCTAAGATAGACAGTACAAGTCCCAGCATTGGACAAGTGTGCTATTTGTCAAAGGAGCCATACCAGGAGGCGAGACTTTGTGACGGCGGCACCCGGCGATTCAAATTAAAGCTGACACAGCTGGTGACGCCAGCCTGACACCTCCCAGTGTGTGGCACCCGGGGCGGACCACCCCCTCTGCCTAAGCACCCACCCTGCAATCCGGGGACAAATCCGGGGACAGACTTGCTCCGGGGACAGTGTCCTCAATTCGGGGACTGTCTCCTGAAACCGGGGACGTCTGATCATCCTACCTTAGTTGGAGTGACTTGAGTCGCTCCTATTAGAACGGTTCCATTGCAATGCATGGAGCGTGACTTGTCAGGCGACTCAAGTCGCCTGACAAGTCGCCCCTGTGAGAAACCGGCTCTCATAAACTTTAATTACTAAAGGTAGTAGTGCATTGTGACAGCCAGTCAGCTAAAATTTGTATAAAGGTGCATGATACTTCAGCTGAGTTGATGTCAATAAATGTATGTATCTTATTGCTAATGTATTGTGTTACTTTGATTAAAGGAACACTTCTAAAGAGGGTTCACCTGGAAACAACTGTATGTTGAAAACAAAGGTTAAATATCATTTAGAGAACTGCAATTCCAAAAACCGCTGGATTTGTCAGAAGACAGCTTTACCTGTTTAAAGAGCTCTTTTTTTGTGGCTTGCTACATAACAGATTTTAACAATCATGTTCGTTATATGGGTCACAATTTACAGTATGCCAATTGTTATACCTAGCATGATTTAAAGCGTATTTAATGCAATAACAAACATTTATTATATTGAAGCTTACCAATTCTTAGATGTAATAGCTGCATTAGTTTTCTTTTTAAGCTTCCTTTCCTTTATTTTCACCTGGTGATCTGGCCAGTAATTCTGTGTGTTTGGCTTCAATTAGTCAGTATATTTGTGATATAAAACTATTAATCTATAGTTCATTAAGCAGCGCAGCTGTGTGTAAACAAAAGCACCTATATAAAATAAATAAAGTGCAAGTGCTAAAACAGTCCAAAAAATGTGTGAAATCTTCAGTGTATAACAAAAAAAGCCTCCACGATTGAATCCTCCACCTGTGTCACCACGTGAATAGACTAATCACACTGAGGCTCACCAGAACACTGAGGGTTAATCAGCCCATCAAGATAGCCTGTTCAAGCACTCCATCCACTGCTCATTACATCCGTATTCAGGGTAATCTGCTTACAAGACTCTTGCTGTCCCTTCAACTCCACCAATACTCATGCAGGAGACAAGCAGAAAAAAACCTCCCATAGTGCATCACTTAAAAACTCTTTCAATTTTAATAGTTGAAATGCGCTTACATGCAGAATGGAAGTTACGAGCAGATAAAAAACATCTGAGCTGTCCTCCCCGATCCGTGGCTCGTCCGTCCACCAACTCCTATTCTCCGGGTTGTTTGCGTCACGTTCGAATCACCAACACGTTTGGGTCAGACTCGCTCCGTCCAGGTCGTCGTATGGCCACGCCACTGACGCGTTTCGTCACTTCTGACTTGGTCACTACTTATTTATATATTCACATATATATTTATTTGTTTATAATATTGTTGTATTATTTGCACAATATTTTAGTGGATATACTCACTTTAATTAATTTTGCTTAGCGCAGTGTTCCTAGTTTATTATAGTCAGTATATTTACATCTGCTAGCACATCTAACACAGCCCCCCCCCCCCCAGGCTGACAATTCTGCTGTGCAAAGGTGCTCCTTCATCCAGAGTGAGGGCACTCTAAAACCGGGTACACACGAAACCCCGCAGGGTTTCACAAAAAAAAACTGTCAGCTCTGGTTAGAGACACTGTACTAACCATGCGCGGTTAGTCCAGCAATCTCCCCTGCTGAGCTGTTGTGTTCTGGCAGGGGGATGCCCCCCTGCTAGAGCACTCCGATCATCACTCTCTGACATTGCCTGAGAGCACTGATCAGGAGTCAGTTGGCCTTTGGTTTTCCAGCATGCACATCCGACATACACACGGGCAGAATGTCAGCTATTTTTTTTGAACTGGCAAATGTCTGCCGACATTCTGCCCATGTGTACAGAGCTAAATACAGGAGGTGTGTTACCGGCCAGATCACTAGATGAAAACAGAGAGAAAAGCGTAAAAAAGAAAATTGCTGCAGGCACCACATCTAAGCTGTAACATTTCCTTTTTAGTTTTGGGTTGCATACCACTTTAATGTAGAATCAGTATTCTTGTTAGCTTAACACATGTGACTCTACAGTGTTTCATTAAATTCTGTTCTTTGCAGTTTATTTAGTGACATCATATGCAGTTACCTATACCAGCCAATCAGATATTACAATCAGATGCTGGGGTATATTAACAGTAATTAAAGGTAGGCTGGCAAACATAGGCTGATATTGGGGGAATGCTCAGCACCAATGACATTGCAGCACTCTAGGTGAAAAAAATGACCACTGATGATATGGTAAATGAAATGGGAGATATCTCTTAAAATCATTTTCCAACTTGTTTTCAAGAAATTTGATCAGAGCAAGTGAAGCCAGTCTACCCAAAAAAATATTTCCATTGCTGGTGGAGGATGGCGATATCTCAAAAACTGTATTGGTGAGATATCTGATTTGAAATTCCTAGATCAGTGCATATAGTCATTAAGCCTTTATCTATTTTTTATTGAGAATGCAACATGGGGGCATGCGCAGCTGCTCTGGGATGGCGGCTTAGTCCGGAGCTCCGCACCATCTCCAGACCTCACAGCCCCGGGAGAGCAAATACAGCTCAGCGACCCCAGAGGTGAGATCGCCCCACTCGCCTGAGCCCCCCGCAACATAGGGAGAGGGACAAGGATCGTCCGAGAGGCTAAACGGAGACCCGCGCCGCATCGTGCTCACAGCGGGGTGCACCAAGATGGCCGCGGCGACGATCTTTCAGGCCCCAATGCCTTAAGGCACCAGCCTCCCTAAGCCGGATCAGCACTCAGCAAGAGCCCGAGTCGGCGGAGACTCAGCAGAGAAGGTCAGTGTCTCAGACCTCAACCGCTTCTAAGTTTTACGGCACCTCTTTCATGATACACCAGGGGAGTACTAAGATGGCCGCCGCTTAGGCCTCTAGGAAGCAGCTTATACAGAGCCTTCTCTGTTGAG
>BLSH010370155.1:526806-541607 GCA_018402905.1 Glandirana rugosa | reverse complement strand
GTAGTAAGGAAAAAGAATTGGTGAATTCCTGGCCTTCCTAAAGGTCGAAATCCTGACCTCGGGAAAAACACTAAGCCGCTACGCAGCGAAATTGACTGTTAACGCGCCAGCACGCTGCAACATGGGTTTGCTTTAAACGCAGGAAAAAGGGGGTGTTTGTCTCGAAAGAAAACCACCATAAACTAGGGGAGACGCAGTAAAGACTAGTGGCGATATTTGTTTTCTTCTCGCTGTTAAAACGTTTTTTTGTAAAAAAAAGTGGCAAAAACCGGCTAAATATAAGAAGTAGTATAAACGCTATTTTTTTTTAGCGACCACTTTTGCGCAAACCAATCAATAAACGCCGATTGCGATTTTTTTTTATCGCAAATATGATGAAGAATATAAATCGGCCAAAAACGGTGAAAAAAAATGTTTTTTTGCAAAATTGTCGCTCTTCTTTTGTTTATAGCGGTGATCAGAAATGACGCAGAGGGGATCAAATACCACCAAAAGAAAGCTCTGTTTGTGGGGGAAAAAGGACGCAAATTTCGTTTGGGTACAACGTCGCACGACCGCGCAATTGTCAGTTAAAGCGACGCATCGCCGAATCACAAAAAGGGCTCCAGTCCTAAAGCTGGAAATCCTTCCGGTCCTTAAGTGGTTAAGAAAAAGGAATGATGTTCAATACGGCACAAAACCATTGGAGATAGGAAATATAACATCTGATTAGGAATAGTGGCATATGTTAAAATGCAGCCTATCCTAAATATGACACATCTCCTAAGCTTTTCAGGGAAAGTAGAGAAAGAATTGATAGGGGGAGCCATGAAAGCCCCTCTCGAGATGTTGAAATCTAGAACAGCCATAAAGTAAATTTCCAAACTAAATAAGTCTATGGACCCTGCCCAGGCCATTTGACCCAACTAACTGAATGAGTACGTTCTCTTTCCCCTTCTCCGTGTATAGTCCAAAATATTCGTTCAGGAGAAAGGGTGACTCCTCTCTTAAAGCGGTTGTCTACCCATTTGAAAAAAAAAAAAAAATGACAGCCTGCAAGACAATAGCATAATGAGCTAGTATGCACCGCATACTAGCTCATTATGAAATACTTACCTTGAAATTCAGATCCGACCGGGCTGCTCGGTCCGCTCTGTGGGAGCGGACATCTTCCCCCAGATCTTGCTTCCGGGTACGCGGCTCCAGCGATGTGACTGGCCGGAGCCGCAAGACGTCACTCCCGCACGTGCGCGCGGGACCCGTCTCCCGGCAGTGTCCGCCCCTATTGCCGGGCCTTTGCAGAGACATACGCGGCGCATGCGCTGTGACATACGCGGCGCATGCGCCGTAACACCAAAGCACTTTGGAGAGGGAATATCTCCTAAACCGTACAGATTTAGGGGATATTCATTTTACCTACAGGTAAGCCTTATTATAGGCTTACCTGTAGGTAAAAGTAGTAAAATTGGGTAGACAACTGCTTTAAATAGATTTGAACATCCTGTTTTCTTGGTAACCATAAAACTATTATTAACAGATTGGGCTTCTTGGGTTATTCCTACCCTGGTAGATATTATTTCATTAGTATTATTATTATTAGATATTTGTTTATGAGATGAACAGTCTGGTTGACATTTATAATGTTTGCAATTTTTTATTTTTGTATATTTGTGTTATTTTGAATATTTGATTTATTTGAATATCATGTTTGTTTGTTTTTTTGTTTACTATTTTTTGTACCTTATTTGTTATTTTGTAATATGCTTTGCACTTTTGAAAAGTTTGCAAATAAAAAAAATATAGATTAAAAAAAAATCTTATCATGATCTCTCATTATTTTTGCAAGCTTTGGGTGGGGAAGGGAATTGGTAAAATCCCTTTCAGTTTTTTTTTTTTTTTTTATTTGATTTTGCAGTGAATGAGAATATTTTTTTTAACAGAAGAGTTTATTAACAATTCAGCATTACAGAGTATCTCAATCCAGGTATACAGTTGGTACATATCTGGGTTAAATGATCACCAATAATTAAACATTAGTGCACGAAATGTCAAAGTAAAGTAATACATCTACTGAACATGTAGGGTAATTCTGCATCCCTGCTGTCTTCCCCCATATCGCTTAGGCGTCAGGGCCAGGCCTCTAGCTGGGAGGGTGTAGAAATAAGGGAAGAGGCAGGGGGAGGAGGGCAAGAGGACAGGCCGCCTGAAGATTCAAATCCTGCATATCCTACCACTAACAGTATTCTTAGTTGCTAGACCATCTAGACCACATTTTTTCATATTTTTTGGGGCACTGCCTGCTTTCATACGTGAGTTTATATAGCGGTAATACCGACATAACTGTCTTCCTCCAGGCTTCACAAGTGGGGGCCTGCTCCGATTTCCATTTCAGTAATATCTCTCTTCTAGCATAAAAAAGGGAAAAGGTAATACATAACTTAGAGTATCTATCTCCCTCGACCTCCTCCAAATAACTGAGTAGGAGAACCATGGGATCCACTGGTATCTGTGTATCACATACCTCTCCTAGTTCCTTCGCCACCCCCTCCCAGAATGATCCCAGTTTGGGGCAGGCCCAAACCATATGCCAGAACAAACCCTGATCAGACCCGCATCTGGGACAGACACTCTCCCTGTCAGGGTAGATGCGGGATAGTCTCTGGGGGGTGTAATATGCTCTGTGGAGAAATTTTTGTTGTATGAAGCGATCTTTAGCTGCTATCATAGTGGGGATATAAGTCGATACGCAGTCTGACCATTCCTCCTCCCCCAGACCTGGAATATCCTCCCGCCATCTGGCCAAAGAGTCCACTGTCTTAGTGTCATACGCCACCGTGAGATACATATAGAGAGTAGAAAGGGGTTTCCCCATCACTTCTGAAATAAGGAGGCGCTCAATTGAGTCAGATTCTAACGTCACCCCCTGGGGAAACTGAGCCCCCAGGGCATGTCGCAGCTGCCAGTAGCGTAAAATAAAAAAATTTGGAAGGGCAAATTTAATTCTAAGGTCCTTAAACGGGATAATCTTTCCATCTGTCATAACCTGCCGTAGCGTTAATATTCCCCTGGAGGCCCACGCCGAGGGATCCGGGATAGTCTGCAATTGAGGCAACGTAGGGTTGCCCCACAGCGGCGTGTGTGGCGATATCTGAAGGGGTTTACGATAGATGGCCCTTGCCTCCCGCCATACCCTCATGGTAGTTTTCATTAATTTAGTCAGGGGATAATGAGCCCGCAGACCCCTAAAGACCAGGTTGCTCAGGGCAGCATACGACCCCACCACAGCCGCCTCCAGCGTCACCGCCGTATTTTTGGGGGTCTGAGAGAACCACCAGCGTACCATCACCAGGACCGCCGCCCAGTAATATAGCTGAAAGTTCGGCAATGCCAAACCACCACCCGAAAGAGGAAGATACAGAATACGCCTCAAAACCCTAGGGGGCCCCCCCCGCCCACACGAAGGAGATTACGACACCCTCCAGCTTCCGAAAGAAGGCCTTCGGAACCGGGGTGGGAGTATTGCAGAAAAAGTATAAAAACTTGGGCAAGTAAACCAGTTTGAGCAAATTTACCCTCCCTACCGGAGACAACGGAAGCAATCGCCAAGTCGCACATTTAACACTAAGCTGGGACAGAAGAGGGTATATGTTCCGCTCCAAATAGGCCGCTGTGGTGGACGTAATTCTAACCCCCAAATATGTAAACTCAGACACCCACTTAAGGGGGGTACCCGTGTCCAGTTGGGGGTGAGAAGGATGAAGGGGGAACAGGACCGACTTGTCCCAGTTTATACAGATGCCAGAGTAAAAGCCAAACTGTTTAAATAAAGCCAGTGCTGTTTTAAGGGAATCCTCTGCGTCCGCCAGATACAGGAGGGCGTCGTCCGCGTAGAGACACAGTTTCTCCTCCAGCGGGGGTACCCTCAGTCCCTTCACCTCGTTATGCGCCCTGAGCCGAATGGCCAGGGGTTCCAGGGCCAAGGCGAATAGCCCGGGAGACAAGGGGCAGCCCTGTCTCGTACCCCGCTGGAGGGGGAAGGCCTCGGAGAGAGTCCCATTGGTGCGTACTCTCGTCTGAGGTTGTTTGTATAGCATCTTTACCCAGGCCATAAATCTAGGGCCAAACCCAAATCTGTGCAGAACTGTCCACAGGTATCTCCACTCCACAGAGTCGAAGGCCTTCTCCACTTCCAGAGAGGCCACCAACCCCGGGCCTTCGACACCTGCCCTGTCTATGTGTGTGAAGAACCTCCTAATATTGATATCTGTGCCCCTCCCAGGCATGAACCCCGTCTGATCAGGGTGGACCAGCTCTGTAATAACCGTATTCAGTCTAGTTGCTAGGATTTTTGCCAGGACCTTGGCATCCACGTTAAGAAGGGAGATAGGCCTGTAGGAGGAGCACAGAGAGGGGTCCTTCCCTGGTTTCAGAATAACTACTATGACCGCTTCCCCCATCGAGGGAGGGAGGGTCCCCACGTCCAATGCTCTGCTGAATACCTCCTGCAGCCTGGTGGCCAGCTCGCCGGCGTATTGTTTATAGAACTCTACCGGTATGCCGTCCGGCCCGGGAGTCTTCCCTGTCTGTAGTGTTTAAAGCGCCCCCAAAATTTCCTCTGACGTGATGGTTTTGTCCAACCTGTCCCTGTAGGTTTGAGTCAGTTCTGGTATGTCTATGTCCTGTAGGTATTTTGCAAGGTCCTCCTCCCCATACGTTACCCGTGAGGTATACAGCATCCTATAATACTGAGCGAAGGAGTGGCTAATCTCCTCCGGGGTACACAGCACTCTACCCTCGTCCCCTTTAATCTAAGAAATTCCAACCCCCCGTCTGTTCTCTAGAGAGCCATGCCAAAAGTCTCCCCGTGCGTTCCCCTTGTTCGAAAATTCGCTGAGACTGTGCCAATAGTTTTTTCTGGGTGAGGGATGTGCGAATATTAAGCACCTCAGCCATAAGGGCCTGTAAACGCGAGTAGTGTTGCGGGTCTCCTGACCTGATGTATAGGGCCTCCTGCTCGCTCGCTTCTAGTTCCGCCCTCCGGAGGGTAGCCCTGCGGGCCCTGAGGACCCCAGCAATGACAGTCTGGTATTGGCCCCTCATGTATGCCTTGAAGGAGTCCCATACCATTTGCACGTCTGCTGAACCTACGTTCGTAGCCCAGTAGTTCTCCATAGCCCCCCTAGCACCCCCCTCAATCTCCACATCAGTCACCCAAAACCTTGAGAGCCTCCACAAGCCTCCAGTCGGGGCTGCAGAGGTCTCAAGATGAAGGAGCAGCGGGGCGTGATCTGAAATTCCCCTAGGTAGGATGGCAACCTCCTTAACCCTCGGCAGCACCACCCCACTCGCAAAAATTAGGTCTATTCGGGAGAAGGTACGGTACGATGCCGAGTGACATGTGTAGGCCCGCTCCCCTGGGTTCCTCCACCTCCACACGTCAGTCAGCCCATACATCTCTGCCCACTCAGAAATTCCGGAGTCCGAAGGGACCTTTGAAGGCAGGCGGTCCTTCTCCACATCCGGGACTAAGTTGAAATCCCCCAAGAGGACTACATTCTCGAATGAGAATATTTAATTGCACTTCTTGTCCAGAGGCACACAAGAAGTAGGTGCAAGTCTTTTCCAAATTAGGGGAAAACAAACAGTTATAACTGAAATAGATGTCAAAATCGTCTTATTTTCTTATTTTACTGCAATCTATCCAAAGCTAAGAAATATAAATGTAAACACTATCACCAAAATTTCATGATCTCATGTTAAATTAATTTTAAAAGTAATTTTCAATATTTTAAAATTTGCAGTTTTCACGAAAATAACACCCGGCAATCCCGCCAGGAAAGTCTCTGTGTGGGCACCTCTTGTTAGTATTCTGTCTCTGTCACCCATTTGCTCTTATCATCCTGTCACACAGTCTCCAAATGTAGATAAGTGGTTGTGGTGACACACATTACTACAACTAGTGTTATATTTTCAACTGTTACCATCAGCAAACCCACCTAAAAATGAGGATCAGCAGTTACCAGAGTGCATGTAAATTGCAAGTGGCTGAAAACAGGCAGAAGGAGCTCAGCAAGGCAGAGACAATTTTTTTAGATACATGGTGCTTTAGTAAACTACTGTAGCTAAAGCAGGACCCCCGGACCGCCCATTATAGGCAGGGACTTGCAGCCCCCAAAGTGTAGCAAAATACTGCCAGCCACTCCAGCTGCAACGGCCTTCTCCACTGCCACAGTGACACCACAGTCCCAAACTGGCTCTTGCATTCTTCCCAGGCTGTCTCTCACCCCAATCCGCTCCGGCATGCCTCCTCCAGCTTCCCAGGGTGTGTGTCACTCACCGACACCTGTCATTTGTAGTTCTTCTCCTGGAGATCTCTCTGATAGTGCTCTCTCCCACTGTCTTTTCCACTCTGCCTTGTGCCTCTCCACCAGGATCTCACTCCTCCCAGCTGCACCCGAGCTCTCCCAGGTCAAGGTCACACCCCCAGACAAGGGGCTCCATCAAGGCCACAACAACCTCCACATTATTCCATCTTCAGCTCTTCAACCCGAACTCTCCTTTCTCCCACTGGGCAGACCACAGTATTTAAGGAGGCCTGCCCCCTGCCAAACCAGGTTGGGGATTGGTCAGGGCTCCTTAACATACCACAGAAAGCCTAACCTCCTCTTCCCATCCCCCCTTCCAGAACATTCCGAAGAAAAGGGGAGGAGTAACCGAGGGGTGTTTCTTCCTGCAGTCTCCAGCTCTCCCTGGGTCACTCCCCTGCCCAGAATCAAAACAATCAGGCGTGCATTTAAGTCAAGCCTGACTAAATTTACCTTACCCATACAAAAACCTCACACTAAGCACTTGCCTATGGTAGAGGATGCTACACTTATATTTAGTAATATGTATTTCAATATTCTTTTTGATTATATACAGTATGTACTTGCTAGCTCACAAAACACATAGGGCTTGATTTAATAAAACTGGAGGAAGAAAAATCTGGTGTAGCTGTACATGGTAGCCAATCAGTATCTAACTTCAGCTTATCGGTTTCACCATTACCCCAAAAACTATGCATTTCAGTTAATATAGAAGATAATGTGCATTATTTAATGTTTTAGCTCACTTACTGCTTAGCTAAAGTGTTGGCAAATGTATAAAATAATGGAGCTGTTGTCATATAATGTAAAAGAATATATATGTTTAAAAATTGTACTCTTTTTAAAAAATGTTTTAATAAAAATTGAATTTTTATTCTTTATGAACAAATAGTTTTAAATAATATAAATAGGTACCAGAAAATCCCAATTTGTCAAGCATGAATAAAGTGATTGTTTCACAGTATACCATTTTAACCACTTGCCGACCAGCCATCGCACTTATACTGTGGCAGGTCAGGTCTTCTGCGCGAACCAACATACCCGTACATCGGCCCCTGCATGTGAGATTGTGGGCACAAGGCAGATATCAGTTCTGACAGGGGACATGTCAGAGATCTGCTGTTCCCAGTACAGGGAACAGCGATCTCTGTCATGTCCCATGGAGCCCATCCCCCCTACAGTTAGCACACGCCCAGTTAACCCCTTGATCGCCCCTAGTGTTAACCCCTTCCCTGCATTTTTATAGCACTGATCAATGTAATAATGTCATTGGTCCCCAAAAAAGTGTCATAAAAAAGGGGTCAGATTTGTCCTCCGCAATGTCGCAGTCCCACTAAAAATCACAGATTGCCTCAATTATCAGTAAAAAAAAATAAATAAAAGTTCATATATCTATCCCGTAGTTTGTAGACGCAATAACTTTTGCGCAAACTAATTAATATACGGCTATTGCGATTTTTTTTTTACCAAAAATATGTAGAAGAATACATATTGGCCTAAACTGATGAATAAATTTATTTTTTTATATTTTTTTGGAGATATGTATTATAACAGAAAGTTAGAAAAAAGTTTGTTTTTTTCAAAATTGTCACTATTTTTTGTTTATAGCGCAAAAAATAAAAACCACAGCGGTGATCAATTACCACCAAACGACAGCTCTAATTGTGGGAAAAAGGGATGTTAATTGTGTTTGGGTACAGCATCGCACGACCGCACAATTGTCAGTTAACCACTTCAGCCCCGGAAGGATTTCCCACTTTAGGACCACAGCACTTTTTGCGATTCGGCACTGCGTCGCTTTAACTGACAATTGCGCGGTCGTGCGACGTTGTACCCAAACAACATTTGCATCCTTTTTTCCTACAAATAGAGCTTTCTTTTGGTGGTATTTGATCACCTCTGTGTCATTTCTGATCACTCATTCTCATCTGCTATAAACAAAAGAAGATTTTTGCAAAAAAAAAACAAATTTCTTACTTTTTGCTAAAATACAAATCCAAAAAAAAAACCAAAACATTTTTTCCATTTTTTGGCCGATTTAGATCCTTTCTCATATTTGTGGTAAGAAAAAAATGCAAATATCTATTTAGGTGAATCTCTGTCTTAGGTACTGATAATATAGATCCACAGTCCGTGCCACTTTCCTAATAATACATATACTTCAAGTAAAACTAATACAGCTGCCACTTCTAAATTCTATAGTAATACATCAAACAATGCCATGAATCATGAGAACAGCAAAAAGCGGCGCTACAAACATACACTTAAGGTATGTGGTCAAAAAGTACAAACAAACAGTCCAAGCATAGGGATAGGGGGTGCTCGTGAGGAAATGAACCGCTCCAAACAATCCCAAATCCACTTCACAGTAAAACCAAGGTATATCTCAGAACGTTGGCTTTTAACTTTCTTCTGTTTCACCTAGTGATAACATGCAGGTGTGCAGGTAATAAGGGTGGACCCTTACCAAACGGTGTGGCTAGGCACTAATCATGGACTAGCTAGATTCGCCTTTTGTGCTGCTTGCACTGTGTCCTTGGAAGACCTCTCATGGGATTCAGAATAGTTGTAGATCATATAGGGAGTGAAAAAACTTCACATAGCATGATATCTTTGACAACTTTTATTTTAAAAGAGCACAGACTACATTGATTAATATCCACATAGACACACAGATGAATTAATACATTTTGGGGGTTTTACTTGCCTTTTGCTCTGCCCACCTGTGGGCTGTCTGTGTGTGAGTTCAGATCTTCTTCTTCAGCGGCAGGCAGTAAACTGATGTCATGACTTCACTGGCTCCCAGACCCTCAGTTCAGGTGATCATGAATTGGCTGGTCCAGAACTGCGCACCCCCTGTCCAGTATGTTCAGTAGGCAATCCATAAAGAGATCCCACGCTGAATCAGAGCAGAATGGGACAGATAGAGCCACCTCTATCAGATCATCCCCTGCAGCCATTACCTTTTGTACCACCTCCTCCTCCCTTTAGATTGTAAGCTCTACGAGCAGGGCCCTCCTATTCCTTCTGCATTGAACTGTATTGTAATTGTACTGTGTCCCTTCTTTATTGTAAAGCACTGCGCAAACTGTTGGCGCTATATAAATCCTGTATAATAATAATAATAATAATAATATCTTTTGACATCCGTGCTTCAGGTTTTTTTCTGCATTTTCACAGCAGACCTTTCTGGACCTTTGTGTTCAATCTATGGGCAGCCAAATTAAAACTTGCATCTATTAACATCTGGCTACCTGCAATCTATCACATTTAGGTTCTGAAAAATGGAAAGGGGCGCAATCCAGGGCTGACTTCCAGTCAGGTCCATCTGAAAAAACAATGAGCAGACCTGATCAGAAATCTTGTGTAAAGGAACCCCTTAACTCTTATTCAAAAACAATGCACTTGGGGCTGGATATACAGTTGTAGCGCTACCCTCATGAGGGTCCCTGGTAGAATCAATAACCCACTGGTTGCCCCAACCCTGCAAGTCCTCCACCACCTCTGACACCCTGGGTTCATACATTATTTCCCGGTAATGAGTGACCACAAGGAAATAGGTACACCCCAATCTGTTAACCTCCCTGGCGGTATTCCAGAGTGTGGCTCGGGGTGGATTTTCTGTACCAAGAGCGGTAACCCCAAGCCACACTCAGGATTGCATCGCTGCATCCAGACAGCGTTACTTACCTTGTCCCCTGGATCCAGCGATGTCCCCCCCGATGTGTCTGCGGGCTGTGTCCTCTGCCCGATGCCTCTGTGTGCCGGGCTCCATTCCCTGCGATCGTCGCACGGAGGCGGAGCCTGTTGGCAAATTCAAAAAGTGAAACATACAAAACACATACAGTACACTGTAATCTGTAAGATTACATAACTGTATGGAATCATTCACATCCCCTTTGTCCCTAGTGGTTTGCCCAGTGCCCTGCATGCACTTTTATATTATATATGCCATTCTTTCTGCCTGGAAACTTGAGAATGTCCATGGCAACCAAAAAGTGTCCCTTTACATCAAAAGTGGTTTTTGACCAGCTAGAAAACACTGATAGTAAATAAGAATCATTTGCAGAATTAAGCGATACTGATTTTTGGGGAAATTTATCATCAGACACTGAAATTGACGACAGCGACAATTCTGCAACTGAGCAAATTTCAGTGTTTTTGATTTAATTACATTATTGAATACATTTTATTACTATTAAATGATTATTTTTGATAATTATTTATAGTTATTTATTATATTATAATTTATGATTTCTTGTTTCAAACTTTATCATACCCGGAATGTCTACTAGACTCTTGTTTGGACAGATTTAAGTGATTTATTCCTAAGAATTACAGGCCTACAATATAAAATGCCAAATTTCCATGCAAAATAATGGTACCACTTTCAGCACCAAAAATCTGAAATAATCATACCGCCAGGGAGGTTAAACCAATGAGTTTGTTTACTTGGTAAAATAAAGGCAATTGAAATAGAGCAGATTAGAATAGTACTCCTGGACTGACTGTCACCAGTGATGAAGAGACAGTCAAACAAATAGATAATATCAAACAAAGGAATACAACAAATATCTGAATATAGACAATACTCATACGTTACTATGCATATACACTGCCTATGTGAACAGACAGTCAAAGAGCAGAGGAATGGCCTTTGACTATGTCAGACCTCTCTCTCCTGCCTCTCAACACACAGGTGCAAAGATTAAATGCGAATGTCATAAACCTTCAATAACAATTGGCTGCAATGGGATTTAGCCTGCTCTTGCAGAGAGTTCTAGGTAAATGCAAAAGAGCACAGTAAAAGCAATCCCTGCAGTGGGTAGAGATGTTTGAAGTAGTCCAATATTACAAATAAGCAATCCCTTGGTCTTCAGCTAGCATTTGTTAAACTTGTATGTGAAGAATTCCAGAATAGCAGAACAAAGCAACTTGACTTACTGAACTGTAATATTTAAAGAAACAGACTCTTCCTCAGCTGATAAGATGCAGATGCGATCACAAGGACTGCTGATGCAAAGGCATTGTATCTGGTAGAACTACAAGTAACAGCAGGTTAAATTAAGACAGAGATGTCTGTATACAGTGTCTATTATGAAAGGATGGGCTACTGCCTGCTCACCACACTGGAATGAAAGATAATTATGATGATAATGATGATGCAAGCTCTCCCTCAGGAAGATGGCATCTGGCCTCTGCCGCACCACGCTACGGCTCACCTGAATCTGATGCCAATGCAGGATAGATGGAACAGGAGCGACCTCCAGGCTGCCACCAGACAGGAACGGGATACTGTCCGCAGGTGTCCATTTGTATCTCTGTTGGATGATTACGCTTGTGTAGGCACAGTCACAGAATCACTGCTCACAGATCCAGGTCCGGGTCCCAAGAAAGTGAGCTAGGCCCCGACCAGCCCCTTTTACATCCTCTTTGTTCTTCCTTCTCAGCCATCTGGTACTTGTAGTTCCTTGCAATCCAGCTAGAGGGCAATCCAGACAGTCTGAACTACATGTCTCAAGATGCCTTGCTCTGGTTAGTCTCTGTATTCCAGATAGGACAGCTTAGAGTCTAAGCTCAACACACAATCTCCCAAGCAGTGAGATTACACAATGTCTCCTGATTGCAGGTACGGATATCCTGTTCCTGGCTACACAGTATATTTATAAATTGAGTGTCATTGCTCACAATTATTTCCTTAACCACTTGCCGTCTGCCCACCGTCAAATGACGGCATAGCGGTGCGGCTCTCGTGTCGGTCGGACGTCATATGACATGAGCCCTTTAAGCTGGGATTGCACATGATCGGGCGCTCGCATCCCAGCTTTGTCTGTGGTGGCGTGTCCCCAGGATACACCACGTCACTGACGGGGGTGAACAGCCTTTGGCCATGGCTGTTTAACATGTGATCGGCCGTGATGACGTCCCCCATTCGCACGGCGCATGTGCGCGATCGGGAGTGTGCTGCACGTGCATGTCGGTGGCGGCGTGTTCCCAGGGAACACTGCCTGTCACAGACATTGGTATCAGCCGTTGGTCAGCGGGTGTTACCTTGTGATCAGCTGTGATCTACTCACAGCTGATCACATGTAATGTAAACAGAGCGGTAACTCACTGTTACCAGCTCTTCTCTCCTCACACAGTTTCCAATGTGAGGAGAGATGAGCTAGGATCAGTGAGTTACTGATCTGTGTAAAGCACCAAGCACCTGTCACATAACCCCTGCCCCCCTTATTGCACCTGTCACCCAACACTCACCCCATCTGCCCCCATAAATTGCACCTGTCATAATAAAGTGCACCTGTCATCAGACTGCCATCATGGCGTGTAACCCATCAGTGATCATGGCGTGTCACCCGTCACACATCAGTGACCGTGGCACATCACCCATCACCCATTAGTGACCGTGGCTTGTCACCCATCACCCATCAGTGACCTTGGTGTGTCACCCATCATTGACCGTGGCGTGTCAACTGTCACCCATCAGTGATTGTGGCGTGTCACCCATCATTGACCGTGGCGTGTCACCCATCAGTGACTGTGGTCCGTCACCCGTCACCCATCAGTGACCGTAGTGTGTCACCCATCACCCATCAGTGACCCTGGCCTGTCACCCATCACCCATCAGTAACCGTGGCGTGTCATCTGTCACCCATCAGTGACCGTGGCGTGTTACCCATCACGCATCAGTGACCGTGGCGTGTCACCCATCAGTGACCGTGACCTGTCATCCGTCACCCATCAGTGACCACCACCAGTCACCTCTCCCCCATCAGTGACCACCTCCAGTCACCTGTCACCCATCAGTGACCACCGCCATGCACCTGTCACGCATCTGTGAGCCCCACCAGTCACCCGTCACACATCAGTGACCACCGCCAGACACCTGTCACCCATCAGTTACCACCGCCAGACACCCGTCACCCATCAGTGACGACTGCCAGACACCCGACACCCATCAGTGACCCCTGCCAGTCACCCATCAGTGACCATCACCAGTCATCCATTAGTGACCACCACCAGACACCCGTCACCCATCAGTGACCACCGCCAGACACCCGTCACCCATCAGTGACCACCACCAGTCACCCGTCACCTATCAGTAACCACCGCCAGTAACCCATCAGTGACCACTGCCAGTCACCCATCAGTGACCACTGCCAGTCACCCATCACCCATCAGTGATCACCGCCAGTCACCCATCAATGACCACCACCAGACACCTGTCACCCATCAGTGACCACCGCCAGTCACCTGTCACCCATCAGTGACCTCCACCAGTCACCCATCAGTGACCATTGCCAATCAACTGTCAGTGAACCTCATAACCTATCAGTAAACATCACCTGTAAAGGTCTCACACGTGTGGTATCACCATACTCAGGAGGAGTAGTAGAATGTATTTTGGGGTGTCATTTTTGCTATTTACTTGCTATGTGTTGGAAATATCATATAAATGGACAACTTTGTGTAAAAATAAAAGCGTTTTCATTTTTTTCCCACAGTTTCCAAACACTACTGGAAAAAAATGACATGCTCAAAAGACTCATTATGCCTCATAGATTATACGTTGGGGTGTTTGCTTTCCAAAATGGGGTCATTTTGTGGGCAGTTCCATTGTCCTGGTGCTTCAGGCAGGACCTTCAAACGTGTAATAGGTAGGTGGTTGAGAAATGATATGTGTAATTTATGCTCGTAGTACGCCTGAAGGTGAGAGTTCAATGTTGGGCCTCTGTATGTAGCCAGGCTGTATAAAAGTCTTACACATGTGGTATGGCTATACTCAGGGGGAGTAGCAGAATGTATTTTGGGGTGTCATTTTTGCTATGTACATGCTATGTGTTAGAAATATCATATAAATTGACAACTTTGTGTAAAAAAAAAGCGTTTTTATTTTTTTCCACATTTTGCCTCATAGATTATTCGTTGGGGTGTTTGCTGTCCAAAATGGGGTCATTTTGTGGGCAATTCCATTGTCCTGGTGCTCCATGCTCCAGGGCCTTCAAAAATGTGATAGGTCATCATGACATTAGATGTGTAATTTATGTCCCTAGAATACCTGACGGTGCTCCCTGCATGTTGGGCCTCTGTATGTGGCCAGGCTGTGAAAAAGTCTCAGACATGTGATATCGCCATACTCAGGAGGAGTAGCAGAATGTGTTTTGGGGTGTAGTTGCAAGTATGCATATGCCATGTGTGAGAAATAACTTGTTAATATGACAATTTTGTAAAAAAAAAAAAAAAAAAATAATAATACTAATAATCCTTATTTTGCAAAGAATTGTGGGAAAAAAATGACAACTTCAAAGAACTCACCATACAACTTACTGAATACTTTGGAATTTCTACTTTCCAAAAATCTGTAATTTGGGGGGTATTTGTACTTTTCTGGCTTGTTAGGGTTTCAAGAAATGATTGGCACCATAGCTTTGTAGACTCTATAACTTACATAAGGAC
>BLSH010370155.1:510989-526796 GCA_018402905.1 Glandirana rugosa | reverse complement strand
TGGGGTCATTTTGTGGGCAATTCCATTGTCCTGGTGCTCCAGGGCCTTCAAAAATGTGATAGGTCGTCATGACATTAGATGTGTAATTTATGTCCGTAGAATACCTGACAGTGCTCCCTGCATTTTGGGCCTCCGTATGTGGCCAGGCTGTGAAAAAGTCTCAGACATACTCAGGAGGAGTAGCAGAATGTGTTTTGGGGTGTAGTTGCAAGTATGCATATGCCATGTGTGAGAAATAACTTGTTAATATGACAATTTTGTAAAAAAAAAAAAAAAAAAATAATAATACTAATAATCCTTATTTTGCAAAGAATTGTGGGAAAAAAATGACAACTTCAAAGAACTCACCATACAACTTACTGAATACTTTGGAATTTCTACTTTCCAAAAATCTGTAATTTGGGGGGTATTTGTACTTTTCTGGCTTGTTAGGGTTTCAAGAAATGATTGGCACCATAGCTTTGTAGACTCTATAACTTACATAAGGACCAATTAATATACACCAATTTGGGTTATTTTTACCAAAGATATGTAGCAGTATAAATTTTGGCCAAAATTGATGAAGAAAAATTATTAATTTGCAAAATTTTATCACAGAAACAAAGAAAAGGGCATTTTTTCCCAAAATTTTCAATCTTTTTTTATTTATAGCACAGAAAAAAAAAATGGCCTGGACCGGAAGGGGGTTTTCGTGCTCAGTATTGAGGTGGTTAAAAACGAAACCCATACCTCCATGCTTTTGTAAGATTAAAAAAGCTGCAAAGTCTGCTATGGTCTATGGGTTTATGGTCAACAAAAAGCCATCACCTGCACCAGACAAATGCATCATAGTATCTGGTTGGGGCAAGAGCTCCAAATAATGGCAACTGCAGATTTTAAAGGCCCAATTTGGCTATTGTGTTGCACAATATTCAACAGCCCACATTACATGTGTTGCTGTATTGTGGTGCAATTCATTTTGAAATGCACTCCAATGCACCGAGGCAATTCACATGGCATGGCAACACATCAGGCATGACAACACATCACAGTGTGTTGCGCTGTGGTGTGTTGCATTACAAATTCTGTGAACCATTCACATTTTAGGTGTTAGGTGGGGGGGATCATAGCCAATTATTTATAATGGACTGCCTTAACACAACACACAGTAATGCACCACATGTAAATGTCCCTAATATATTTTATATTGTGCTTGTTGTATTCTTATTTTTATATACAAATATGCATTGTGCAGTGGTTTTATTTTAGTCACACTTTGTAATGAAAACTTAATATCTAATATGACCTACTTTTTTCCAGTGTAAATAGGGCACATAATATTAACCACAAAGCAAAACCTAACTGATTATTTTACTTCTTAGTTTTGCTTACGTTCTATGTCTTAAGCTATCACATCTGCTGACCTTTATAATTCTACACATATTAACCATACTAACCCTAACAGGAAACTACAATTCTGCTAGTGGCTATCACAGCTTCTTTCACATTTCCCTTTCTTTAGTCTGTTTTGTCTTTACATCTGTTACATCATGTCTACTTTCCCCAGCTTAATTTGGCTACATCAACAAATGCCATTTACAGGATGAATTTGGCAGCAGTATTTGTGTATTTAATAAAATGCTCTCAATTGTATATTTAACAGACAAAAAGGGGGAAAATAAGAGGGGTCCATCGTTAAGGTTTACATACACCTTAAGAACTAGTGTGCAGGTAACCTAGGGAAAGCAATTCTAGATAATCTTTTCTATATCCTGATGCAACCATGCCAATAAGACCCTGATACTTCACATTAAAGGAGCTGCACCAGGTTCACAGATGTTGAGGTTACCGGGTTTCCAACACCTTGAATAAAATATGTGAAGAGATAAAATAAACAACCTTATTTTATCTGCTCACTTATTTGGAGAGAAAAGCTATTTTATCTTGTGCTTGCATGCAAACAGAACAATGAAAGCAGCTTGCCCTTTAAACCTTGATGTCCTAGGCAAAGGCAGAGGAACAGGACTGCAGATGCTTCCTTGCTGCACTCTAGAGAAAAATGAGTACGGTCAGTGAAACTTTTTTTATTTGCACTAACATAAAATTTTTCAGGACAAGCTTTCGAGGTATCTCCACTTCTTCAAGGTCCAAGCAGTACTCAAGTACTGAGTGAAGGCAGAAAAAGACTGAGTAGTCCATCGAGTCTGCCCCTTTTTATTTTTTTTTTTTATATATATATTTTTTTTTTACATTAACATTGTTGTCTGACTATAGATTTATGTTTATCCCAAGCATGTTTGAAGCCATTTACTGTTGACTGTCTCACAACCTCTGTTGGTAGTTTATTCCAATCATCAACCACCCTTTCAGTAAAATAATACTTTCTAAGATTAGTTTTGAACTTCCCTCCAGTTAGTTTGAGGTCATGTCCCCGTGTTCTTGATTTTGGTTTCATATTGAAAAGACTGCCCTCCTGAACCTTATTCACCCCCTTGATGTATTTAAAGGTTTCAATCATGTCTCCCCTCTACCTTCTTTCCTCCAGACTGTACATATTAAGTTCCTGAAGTCGCTCTCGATATGTTTTATCCCCCAGACCTTTAACCATTTTTGTTACCCGTCTCTGAACTCGTTCTATCTTATCAATATCTTTTTGTAAGTGTGGTCTCCAGAACTGGACACAGTATTCTAAGTGAGGTCTCACTAAAGATCTATATAGAGGAATCAGAACCTCCTTCCTCCTGCAGATACATCCCAGAATTCTATTTGCTTTTCCCACTGCCTGGTCACAACGTTTGCTCATTTTGCAATCATCTGAAAAAAGCACCCCCAAATCTTTTTCTTCTGTAGTGCTGGCTAACACTGTACCCCCAATGCTGTACTCTCTAAGGGAATTATTTTTCCCTAGATGCATTATTTTACATTTAGAAATATTGAACCGCAGTCTCCACTGCTTTGACCAATCTTCCAGCAACGCCAAATCATGTTCCATGTTACAGACACCTCCAGGGATATCAACCCTATTACACACCTTTGTATCATCAGCAAAGAGACATACATTGCCAAACAAAGTACAGAGCCTTGTGGTACCCCACTAGTCACTGGTCTCTGCTCTGAGTGAACCCCATTTACAACCACACTCTGGGATCTATCCTTTAGCCAACTGCATATCCATTGGACCACCCAAGGGTTAAGTCCCAGCTTGTACAACTTTTGTATTAGATCATTATGTGGAACTGTATCAAATGCCTTGCTGAAATCAAGATAAGCTACGTCCACTTTTTGAATGCAAGTAAAAGAGATTTATTGTCTCTTAAACAGAACTGGTGAAGAGAGGGTTAGTGCCAGCACACCCTTAGGCAGATGCAATAGCAATTGGCAGACTCTGAGACAAAAATAATAGGCAGACAGCTATACAGGTGGAGGGTCTTTAAGCTGGATGCAGCAGCTGTATTTCTAAAACTGCTGTCTCCTATGGCAACTGAAATTTCAACAGTCAATAGAGATCTGTACATGTAACTCACAGTAACCCATTATAGATCTTCTCTCACATCTCACAGTACCCTACTGTAGCTCTTTACCCACTGAGCCCCCGGTCTGTCACTAGACTTCAAGATCCCAGTCATCACTGGATCCCCTGAGCTCTTCCACAGCTAACCCGCTGTATACTCCTCAAGCTTCGCCCCTGCTAACCCACTGGGTCCCATGGCTTGGCACTCTGCTGAAGCTTTCCCACTTCTTCACTGTCCCCGGCTGGTGAAAAGGCTGCTCTGGTACTTCTTCAGACTTCCACACACTGGCCTCTGATAACAGGAGTGGTTGTACCTTGGTGGCAATGGCTTCCCCTTTACCTCTGGCTTTGATCCTCACTTGCCCCTGTCAACAGGAGTGGTCGTCCCTTATGACAACTGCTTCTCCCTCACCGCTGGCAATGATTTGGCTTCTCTTCCGGCGGAACCTCTGCAACTTGGTTGGGCTTCGGCCTGAAGCCCCAACCCCACACTGCTTCTCTCAAACCTGGATAGGCCTTAGACAGCCTAACAGCCAGGTGCTCCTGGGATAGGCCTCAGGCTTCTGGCCTAGCAATCCAGAGCCTTGTAACACACGTCCACTCAGACAGACATCCATGTGGCACAGAACCCCAATCACCTGACTCCTCCCGAATAAATAGGCTCTCGCAGCAGGCCAAGGGGCCAAAGAAAACCCCTGCCAATTGGCTGAGACAACCTATCCACTCCTAGTCTGAATTCCTTATGCCCTTGTCATTCTAATGCCACAGGCAACAATGCCACCTAGTGACAGAAGAGATGAACAAACCGCTGCTCACAGGTGAATCACATCAGCTGCTAGATCCAGGAACCATCTCATGAGGCGGGGTGCAAGCCCTGTAACTGCATCAGTATACTAGGTGCAGAGAAATTGGATTGGCTGTACTCCCGTTCCAAAGTACTGTGCAAAAATTTTAGACACTTGTAGAAAAAAAAAATCTGTAACGTGAGGATGTTTTTAGAAATAGTAAAATAAATAATTTGTATTTATATTTTATTTAGAAATGAGTGGGATCATGGTACACCCACCTACAGTCCAGAGAAGTCTTATCAGAAATGTTCTTCCTAGAAAACTCCAAAGTTAAATCAAAGGGAGATCGAGTGACCTTTCCCTAAATCTGGATTTGAAGAGAAATTGGATTGGCTGCACTCCCGTTCCAAGAATATCAAACTTCAATTGAATGTTTAACCCCTTCCTTACCCGGCACTTAAACCCCCCTCCTGCCCAGACCAATTTTTGGCTTTCAGCGCTGTCGCATTTTGAATGACAATTGCGCGGTCGTGCGACGTTGTACCCAAATAAAATTTGCGTCCTTTTTTTCCCACAAATAGAGCATTCTTTTGGTGGTATGTGACCCCCTCTGCGTCATTTCTGATCGCCGCTATAAACAAAAAATGAGCGACAATTTTGCAAAAAAGAACAATATTTTTTACTCTTTGCTAAAGTACAAATCCATTAAAAAAATTAGTCATCAGTTTTGGCTGATATATATTCTTCTACATATTTTTGTTAAAAAAAAATCGCAATCGTCGTATATTGATTGGTTTGCGCAAAAGTTATCGCGTCTACAAACTGGGAATTGATTTATGGCGTTTTTATTATTTTTTTTTTTTTTACTAGTAATGGCGGCGATCTGCGATTTTTATCGGGACTGCGATATTGGGGCGGACATGTCGGACATTTTTTACACATTTTTGGGACCAATGACATTTATACAGCGATCAGAAATTTAAATGTCCACTGATTACTGTGTAAATGTCATTGGCAGTGAAGGGGTTAACCTGCAGGGGGCAGTGAAGGGGTTAACAAATGTTCCCTGGGTGTGTTCTAACTGTGGGGGGGCAGGGCTGGCCGGGACATAACAGATCTAACTGATCCCAGTGACAGGGATCAGTAGATCTGCTTGTCCCCTGTCCCAGAACGGGGAACCGCCGTGTTTACAACGGCGGTTCCCCGTTCTGAGGCTCCTAAATGTGATCGGCGGGTCTCGGGCGGACATCGAGTCCGCCCGACCCACGGGCACGCTCGCGCTTCGTGCGGCGCGTGCGCGCGCTCCGCCGCTGCCTCCAGGGGGCGCGCCTGGAGCGTGCGCAGTGGAGGACGTCCATGGACGGGCATTTCAGGTCCACGCTGGAGCCGTACTTCGGCAATAGCGCGGACCTGGAGTGGTTAAAAGCACAAGACAGGTACAAGCAGAGACGCGTTTCACACTTTATAAGTGCTTTGTCAAAACCATAAGCCCGGGGCATCCACTTATAACAGGTAAATCACATGACTAAATAGGTGTGAGCCGTTCGGAGCATCAGGCAAATGCAAAATCAAAAAACAAAAACCTGGCAGGTGAACTCTCATGTCCAAAGTATGCCACAAAAAGATGGAAAACAACAGTGGAAAAATGAGAGGCTCCATACAAATATAGCCACTCCTTTAGCCTGAGAACCACCTCACCCCTAAAAATGTCCTGAATCTGCCTGAGGCAAAGTGTTCCCAGAATTGGGCTTCTTATACATATTGGACTTAATGCAGGCATTTTCATGGGACAGTAGGACATCCAGAAACGAGATAGACTCACTGTCCTTCTGCCCAGTGAACCGTAGATTTAAATTATTATTATTCAGATATCCAAGGATATAATCCAAATCACCCATATTCCCTGAGCAGATGAACAGCAGATTGTCTATGTACCTGTGGTTTGAACTTAATCACAGAACGAAAGGGGTTCCCATCTCCAAAGATGCAGCTCCTCTCCCACCACCGCATATAGAGGTTGGCTAGAGATGGGGAAAACCCTTTCATTCTGAGATTAAGTTCTACCGCAGGTAGGTATACAATATGTATAGGAAGCCCAATTCCGGGAGCACTTTGCTTCAGGCAGATTCAGGACAGCCCTGCCATGTTACCAGTGGCATACCTGTAGGACAGTTCCTCAGGTTGCGCAGGGTATGTAGCGAGGAGACAGATTTCCCGAGAGAGAAAGGGTTGATGAGGGACATGTTCCTAAGCAGAGACTACAACGGAAACGTAGTTAATAGAGCTGTTAGAATTGCGGAGAACACAAATAGAGAGGTCCTTTTGAGAGACAAGACAACTAAACATGATCAGGTTGATGTTCTGGGTTTCTCCACTCCATTCAGTTTGGAGTTTTAGAAAATTAAAAACGTACTCATCCGGACCAGTTTCAGTCCACCACCAATGGTGAAAAGTTCAACATCAAATCTTTCATTAACTCCAACTCTCAGCATGCTATTTATCTTATCACACGTAGAGACTGTAACATACAGTATGTTGGACATACTACCAGGAGGTTGAGGGACCATCTAAATAACCATCTGGGCAATATACACAGAAAGGATGGCACCAATGTGGCACGTCACTTTAATCAGATCCACAATGGGGACAGTACTCTTTTGCAGATACAGGGCATTGAGAGAGTCACTAAACCTAGTAGGAGGGGTGACAAATTCAGAATCCTATGTAAACGGGAAGTGTTCTGGATATTCACCCTCAATACCAGGATCCCGAAAGGTATGAATTTTGAGTGGGATTTGACTCACTTCTACACCTGATTAGGCTTTGTTCATTTTTTCATCAGAATTTTTGATCTTTGTAGTTTACTTTTACTTTTTGTTTTGTTTTGTTTTACCTTGTTTTGTTTTGTTCAGTTTCTTTTTTTTCCTGTTTTTAAAATATTTACATGTTCATGTGTCAATTGTCAAGTTTTACCTCTCTCCTTCAGCCGGGGATAATCCAACACTCCCCCTTTTGC
Organism: Glandirana rugosa; assembly: GCA_018402905.1. Lineage (NCBI taxonomy): Eukaryota > Metazoa > Chordata > Amphibia > Anura > Ranidae > Glandirana > Glandirana rugosa. Next base: position 519,502 of record BLSH010370155.1, on the reverse strand, counting down.
ATTTTTAGGTGATGAGGTGGTTCTCAGAAGCTGCTATATTTGTATGGAGCCTCTCATTTTTCCACTGTTGTTTTCCATCTTTTTGTGGCATACTTTGTTAGCAATCCTGCCTAAGACCAGGGTGCTACAATCAAATATTTGAAATTTGGACTCATCAGTCCCCAGCACCTGCTGCCATTTTGTTGCACACCAGTTCTTGTGTTTTTGTGTATAAGCGAGTCACTTGACTTTGTTTCCACCTTGGAGTTTTCTATTAAGAACATTTCTGATAAGACTTTTCTGGACTGTAGGTGGGTGTACCATGATCCCACTAATTTCTAAATAAAAGATAAATACAAATTATTTATTTTACCATTTCTAAAAACCTGCTAACGTTACAGATTTTTTTTACAAGTGCCTAAACTTTTTGCACAGTACTGTATATATCCAACACATTTTTATTATTAAAAAACTGGCGTGTGCAAGTCTGCCAATATACAGTACAAATAAACTGAAACATACTATTGTACAGGTTGGGCCATTTATATGGATACACCTTAATAAAATGGGAATGGTTGGTGATATTAACTTCCTGTTTGTGGCACATTAGTATATGTGAGGGGAGAAACTTTTCAAGATGGGTGGTGACCATGGCGGCCATTTTGAAGTTGGCCATTTTGAAGTTGGCCATTTTGAATCCAACTTTGGTTTTTTCAATAGGAAGAAGGTCATGTGACACATCAAACTTATTGGGAATTTCACAAGAAAAACAATGGTGTGCTTGATTTTAATGTAACTTTATTCTTTCATGAGTTATTTACAAGTTTCTCTTTGTTTACAGCCATTGACATGTCGCCGAGGTTAAGACGTGCGGAGCGGATAGAAATTGTGTTGATGTCTGGTGAACGCAGTAACCGGGTCATTGCAGCAGATTTCAATGCAAGACAGCCTACGAGACCACCCATCTCCCATGCTACAGTTAGCAAACTGCTTGATATATTTCGTGAAACTGGTTCAGTGTTGGATTTGCCAAAATGTGGATGCATGAAATCTGTCACTAATGAAGAAACATCAGTGGCTGTCCTATCTTCATTCAGCAAGAGCAAACAGCGTAGCACTCGCCACATGTCACTGGAGAGTGGCATTAGTCGAACATCCCTTCGGCGGATATTAGGTACTCACAAATGGCACCCTTACAAACTCCAGCTACTGCAGCATCTCAACAAGGATGACCCAGATTGGCGCACTGAATTTGCAGAATGGGAAAAACAAAAATTGGAACAGGACCCTCAGTTTACGCAGAAGATTTTGTTCAGTGATGAGGCAAACTTTTATGTGAATGGTGAAGTTAACAAACAAAACCACCGCTATTGGTCTGACACTAACCCACATTGCATAGATCCCTTCAAGACTGTTGGAACCAAAAAATTGATGGTATGGTGTGGTATATGGGGTACAAAGATAGTGGGGCCATTCTTCATCAATGGAAACCTCAAGGCCACTGGATATGCGAAATTGCTACATGATGATGTGTTTCTCTCTTTATGCACTGAAGCTGGCATGTTCCCTGAGTTTTTCCAGCAAGATGGTGCACCACCACATTCCTAGATGAACAGTTTCCTGGAAAGTGAATTGGTCGTCGTGGGCCAGTTGAATGGCCCCCAAGGTCTCCCGATCTGACCCCCTTAGACTTTTATCTTTGGGGTCATCTGAAGGCAATTGTCTATGCTGTGAAGATACGAGATGTGCAGCACCTGAAACTACGTATACTGGAAGCCTGTGCTAGCATTTCTCCTGCGGTGTTGCTATCAGTGTGTGAAGAGTGGGAGAAGAGGGTTGCATTGACAATCCAACACAATGGGCAGCACATTGAACACATTTTATAAGTGGTCAGAAACTTGTAAATAACTCATGAATGAATAAAGTTATGTTAAAACCAAGCACACCATTGTTTTTCTTGTGAAATTCCCAATAAGTTTGATGTGTCACATGACCCTCTTCCTATTGAAAAAACAAAAGATGGATTCAAAATGGCCGACTTCAAAATGGCCGCCATGGTCACCACCCATCTTGAAAAGTTTCCCCCCTCACATATACTAATGTACCACAAACAGGAAGTTAATATCACCAACCATTCCCATTTTATTAACGTGTATCCATATAAATGGCCCACCCTGTAGTTTGTAGTGCAATATAGCTTTGGGGACTTTACTTTAGTACCACCTAGTGACCAAAATGTATAAGTATATATACGTGTAAGGAAGTTTTAAAAAATATTACACAAATAAACCTCATGCAGTACATTGCACCATGGACAAAATACAATGTCTAATTCAATAATAATAATTATATGATCACTGTAAATCACAATATATAGTGATCACTGTGGTTTTTATTGTGCTAGTTGTTTTAGAAAATGTATGAAAGTTTAGTTGTTCTGTACTGGAAGAATTAGAGCACGCTATGATTTGCTGAGTGAAACTTCAAGTGTGACAGGCCAAATAAATGTATTACAGGCTGGTGCCAAGTGACTTAATGTGAGAAGAAGTGTCATTGTTGTCAGCCTTATCAAAAATGCTGGTCACCTTAAACATTTGTCTGCAGCAGTGATTGGCAGTCTTACCAAAAAATGTATTAAGGGGTTGCATCTGAAATCTTGGACCAGCTTTAATTAAAAATGAAATCCCAGACTAGACGTATTAAGTCAATGTTTAATTTATTTAACGTAGTTGTTTCCTCTATAATGTAAAGGTCTATGGATGTGCATTTAGTTGCTGAAGCAGTGGACTTAATTACTGACTCACAATACTTTCTCAAAGAATTATTAGCTCATCATGTGCTATTATCATAGCTTAACTACAAGTTATATTTTTGATGGTTTAAAATGCTGACATTTCCATTGACAAATTGTATAAACAAAGAACATTTGGCAATTATTAGATAATGATTTTATCTTTACTGATGCTAAGCGATTAGCACGTCTGCCTAGCAGCACTAGGGTACAATCTGAAGAACCCCAGGCCTGGGCTCAGCATCTGCTGGAGCAAAAGAATCTTGTGTTGAACACTGTAGATACCTTCTTCGAAGCTATGGCCCAGCTCTATGATGATCCCAAACGTACTACTACCGCTGAAGCAGTTCTGCACAATCTACTCCAAGGAAAATGCCTGGTAGCGGATTATACCGTTGATTTTTGAAAATGGTCCGCTGACACGGGTGGAATGAGGCTGCTCTCAAATACCAGGGGCTCTCAGAGACTCTTAAGGATGAACTGGCTCGAGTAGAAACTCCCGTTACCCTAGAGGGCCTAATCCAGTTATCCATAAAGCTTGATAGGCGCCTGCAGGAGTGGCACTCTGAACGCCTCCAAACCTCTCAGCCTTCCTGGATGCTAACCAAGATCCCACCAGTTCACACTTTGCTACCGGTCCTGACCTCCGCTATGGCTTCTGTGTTTCCCATCATCTTGGCACTTCTGTGGCTACAAGCGCATAAGCCACAAATAAACTGGATCAATAAAGAAACCACCTTCCCTTCTGCCTGTTGCTTACATCATTGTTTTGTTCCAGCTACCAGTAATAATGCTACCTGTCTGACTCTTCAGTCAGATCCAGTACATACCAGAATGTCCCTTCAGTTTACCAAGAATTCGTGGACATTTTCAATAAGAAAAAGGATAACAATCTGCCCCTACACAGGCCTTATGACTGTCCAATTGAATTATTACCCGGAGCTGAAATTCCTGTTAAATGGATATTCCCTCTGTCTGAAGTAGAGTTGGAAGCCTTACAAGCATACATCAACGGAAATCTTGAAAAAAGGTTAATTCGTCCTTCCTCTTCTCCAGCCGGAGCAGGTATATTTTTTGTGAAAAAAAAGATGGTACTCTCAGACCTTGTATGGACTATAGAGACCTTAACAAGATCACCATTAAAAATCGCTACCTGCTACCTCTCATCCCTGAACTTTTCCAAAGATTCCAAATGGCCCAGATCTTCACCAAATAAGATCTGCGAGGAGCTTATAATCTTGTTCGCATCTGTGAGGGAGATGAATGGAAAACAGTGTTTAGAACACGTTTTGGGAATTTTGAGTACTTGGTCATGCCATTTGGATTATGCAACGCCCCAGCTACCCTCCAACACCTGGTCAATGACATTTTCCGTGAATTCCTTGATAACTTTGTCATTGTTTATCTCAATGACATTTTCTCTGCCACTGTGGAACTCTATCATACCCATGTGAAGAAGGTGCTCGCAGCCCTCAGGAAGCATGGACTTTATGTCAAGGCAGATAAGTGTGATTTCGAAAAAACTACTATTCAGTTCCTGAGTCTTGTCATCTCCACCGGAGCAATTGCAATGGACCCCCAGAAGGTAAAGGCAATAATGGAATGGCCAGCCCCACCAGACAAGAAAGGGGTCCAGCGATTCATGGGTTTCGCCAATTTTTATTCAAATTTTGTGAAGGGGTTTTCCACAATCATTTCACTCATTACTCAGCTGCCTCTTAAGCAGGTTCGGTTTCAGTGGTCCCAAGACGCCCAAACCGCCTTTGCTAAACTTAAAAGCCTGTTTATCTCCTCACCAGTACTGAAGCACCCAGATCCTGCACTATCTTATGTGTTGGAGGTAGATTCTTCAGAAGTAGCGAGGGGAGCAATTCTGTCCCAATGTCAAGGACCAAAAGACCTTCTTCATCCTGTAGCCTTTGCCTCTCGGAAAATGAACCCACCGGAGAGGAATTATGATGTTGGTGACCGAGAATTACTGGCCATTAAATTTGCCCTGGAAGAGTGGAGGTACTTGTTGCAGGGAGCTGCCCATCCCAGTATGATGTTCACAGATCATAAGAACCTGTAGTATCTCAGAACAGCAAAATGTTTAAGACCCCGACAAGCTTGTTGTGCATTATTGTTCTCCATGTTCAATTTTCACATTTCATATCAGCCAGGTTTGAAGAACGGAAAAATTGATGCCTTGACCTAAATGTTCCCAGATACCCCTGAAACCACCGAACCTGGGACCATCCTGCCTACACAAAACTTTCTACTCATACAATCTGATCAAAAATGGCAATCAGGCAAGCCTCCAGCCAGTGTATGGAACTAGAGGTATCATTCTTAAAGAATCAAGAGGGGTTACTGTGGTTTCAGGATAACATTTTTGTCCCCCAGCAAGTAAGATTGCAAGTCTTAAGGACTTTTCATGACCACAAGCTCGCTGGACATTTTGGGATACAAAAAACCTCCGAGATTGTACAACGTTCCTTCTGGTGGCCTAATTGGAGGCAAGACTGTAAGAACTATGTCAGCTCCTGCACTATATGTCAACAAAACAAGGGTCCAATACCAAATCCTGAGGTCTATTGAGACCATTGCCCATTCCTGAACAACCATGTAGGAAGGTTCCTATGGACTTTATCATTGACTTGCCCACTTCAGAAGGATTCACTACCATCCTGGTGGTGGTGGATCGCCTGTCCAAAATGGCACATTTTCTGCCCATGGTTGGCACACCCTCTGCTGTGGATATGGCAAACACATTCATCAAGAAAGTCATCAGGTTGCATGGGGTACCAGGCAATATCGTATCCGACAGAGGGGTTCAATTTACCTCCAGATTCTGGAAAGACCTTTGCAAATCCCTGTCTATCGAAGCATGTTTTTCCTCAGCATGCCACCCACAAAACAATGGCCAAACGGAAAGGATGAACCAAACCTTGGAACAGTACCTACGATGCTTTTGTACCTGTTCTCAAGATGACTGGGTCCTGCTTCTTCCATGGGTAGAGTTTATCTACAATAACTCAATTTCTGGGCCAATCCTTCTGTTTTGCCTAACATAATACCAGAAGCATTGGTCCCTGTGTTTCAGGATCGGATAGACCTTATCCAGTCTAATTACCAACAACTCCGTAAGGCCATGCAGCAAGCTCAGGATAATTACCATGACAAGGGAAGAAGAAACAGTCCTATGTTCAATGTAGGAGACAAGGTATCGTTGTCTGCTGAGAATCTCAGGCTTGCCTGTCCATCACGGAACCTGGGTCCAAGATTTATTGGGCCTTTTGAAATCAGGAGAATGATTAATCCAGTGGCCTTTGAGCTGGCATACCCAACTCCTTTTTTCTTTTTTCTCTTATCTAAGTTTTTACCATTTTAGGTCCCCCCCTAGTGTGGGGAAAATGTGGCCTCAAGGGTAAACATCTTATCTTTTTTCAATGGGTTATGTTTATGTTCCACAGCTACTGAAGGATAAGAGGGCATGTTATTATTATTATTATTATTATTATTAAACAAGATTTATATAGTGGCAACAGTTTGTGCAGCGCTTTACAATATAAGGGCAGATAGTACAATTACAGTGCAATTCAATACAGGAGGATTTAGAGGGCCATGCTCATTAGAGCTTACAATCTAGGTACGTTATAAATTGTATTTATGAAGGCCCGAGCCTTGCCCTCAGCCCTAGAGATGGGGAGACTCATTCCATAATCACCTTCCCACCCATCGGGCAATCTTGCCCCATCCTCTCCCCCCTTCCTCACAAAATGCTACAGGGCAACTACAGCTCAGCTTTTCCCACTTTCGGCCTCCTGTCCATATATTTTGTGCTTGATCTTGGAATGTTCCTGGATAAACAATGCATTTCTCTTTAATGTTGTTGTTTCTTCTCAATAAAAAGTTTGAACCAGAAAAATTGTATTTATGAATGACATACTTGAGCCATGTAAATGTTATTCCTATTAGTACTGTGTGAGTGCCACACATACCTCCTTTCTGTTTTTATACTTTTCCTTTCTTTTTTTTTCTCAATAAAAATGTATTAGCCACTTCAGCCCGGAAGGATTTCCCCCTTTATGACCAGAGCACTTTTTGCGATCCGGCACTGCATCGCTTTAATTGACAATTGCGTGGTCGTGCGAAGGTGTGCCAAACAAAATTTACATCCTTTTTTTCCCCACAACTATAGCTTTCTTTTGGTGGTATTTGATCACCTCTGCGTCACTTCTGATCACCGCTATAAACAAAAAAAAGAGCGACAATTTTTTTAAAAAAAGCAATATTTCTTGCTTTTTGCTAAAATACATATCCAAAAAAAAAAATATATAAAAAAATGAATTTATTCATCAGTTTTGGCCGATATATATATTTCCTCATATTTTTGGTTAAAAAAAAAATTGGCGTATATTGGTTGGTTTGCGCAAAAATTGCCACGTTTACAAACCATGAGAATTCATTTATGGTTTTTTTTTATATTTACTAGTAATGGCCATGATCTGCGATTTTTATGGGGACTGTGACACTGCGGCGGACATGTCGGACACTTTTGACACTTTTTTGGGACCATTGGCATTTATACAGCATTAAGTGCTATAAAAATGCACTGATTGCTGTGTAAATTTCACTGGCAGGGAAGGGGTTAACGCTAGGGGGCAATCAAAGGGTAAAATGTGTTCACTGCTTTGTGTTTCTAACTGTGTGGGGGCTGGGCTGACTGGGGGAGGAGAGTGATTGTTGCTCCCATATACAGGGAACATACGATCACACTCCTCTCCCCTGTCAAAACGGAGATCCGTGTGTTTACACACAAGGATCCCTGTTCTGTCACTGCAGGGGAGCAATCACGGGTATCTGGCGGACATCGAGTACACCCTACCCGCTCCCTGGCTCCCCTGATACACAGTGAGCACGTGAGCGTGCCTCCGGAGGTGCATGCTCATGATCAGGTGGCAGCAATATGCAAAATCGAGCCAAGTTGCCGCCGTCAATCCACGGCGGGCGGCAACTGGTTAATTAAAAAAGAGCCTGCCTGTCAGAACTTCTTATCAACTCCTTAACCACTTGCCGACCGCCGATCGGCATCTGACGGCGGCAAAGTGGCTCGTTCCCGCAAATCGCCGTCATACGACGGCGGCTGCGGGAACGAGTTTAGTGAGCGCGCGCGTGCCGCCGGAGGCGCGCCCGTGCGCTCACTGTGTCCAGGGGGGGCCAGGGAGCGGGTGCGGCGGCTTCGATTGCCGCCGGCTACCCGCGATGGCCCCCCCCGGAGCGAGTGAGCGGAGGTCCGTGTATGTAAACGCGGACCTCCGCTCTGTGTGAGGGGGAAGGGCTGTGATTACAGCCTTCCTTTACGTGAAGGCTGTGACCACTTCCCTTCCCCAGCTAGGCAGTCCCCCATACAGTTAGAACACGCCCAGGGAACATAGTTAACCCTTAGCGCGCCCCCTGCAGGTTAACCCCTTCACTGCCAATGGCATTTACACAGTAATCAGTGCATTTTTATAGCACTGATCGCTGTATAAATGCCAATGGTCCCAAAAAAGTGTCAAAATGGTCCAACATGTCCGCTGAAATATCGCAGTACCGCAAAAAATCGCAGATCGCCGCCATTTTTAGTAAAAAATAAAAAAAAATTAAAAACCCCAAAAATGAATTCTCATCATCCGTAAACGCGACCACTTTTGCGCAAACCAATCAATAAACGCCGATTGCGATTTTTTTAATCGCAAATATGAGGAAGAATATAAAT
>BLSH010370155.1:497520-510979 GCA_018402905.1 Glandirana rugosa | reverse complement strand
CTTTCGATATAAACACCCCTTTTTTTCCTACATTTAAAACAAACCCGTGTGGAAGCGTGCTGGTGCGTTAACAGTCAATTTCGCTGCGTCACGGCCTAGCGTTTTTCACGAGACCAGTATTTCCCCCTTTAGGAAGGCCCGACTTCACCGATTATGTAAAAATAACTCTTTTTTTTTCTTTTCTTTTCATGTTTTTGTCTTTCCTCCATACACACCGTGAGTGTGTCATGATTATCCTTATTGTAAATGTACCGAGTTCATACAGTAAGTATTTATGTTACAAAGACCAAGTTTGAAAAATAACTCTTCTTTGTTGTTGTAATGTCTCTTTACGTAACAAATAGGTCCTTGTAAGGCACTTTCGGCCTCCTGTCCATATATTTTGTGCTTGATCTTGGAATGTTCCTGGATAAACAATGCATTTCTCTGTAATGTTGTTGTTTCTTCTCAATAAAAAGTTTGAACCAGAAACATTGTATTTATGAATGACATACTTGAGCCATGTAAATGTTATTCCTATTAGTACTGTGTGAGTGCCACACATACCTCCTTTCTGTTTTTGTACTTTTCTTTTCTTTTTTTTTCTCAATAAAAATGTATTAGCCACTTCAGCCCGGAAGGATTTCCCCCTTTATGACCAGAGCACTTTTTGCGATCCGGCACTGCGTCGCTTTAACTGACAATTGCGTGGTCGTGCGAAGGTGTGCCCAAACAAAATTTACATCCTTTTTTTCCCCACAAATATAGCTTTCTTTTGGTGGTATTTGATCACCTCTGCGTCACTTCTGATCACCGCTATAAACAAAAAAATGAGCGACAATTTTTTAAAAAAAACAATATTTCTTGCTTTTTGCTAAAATACATATCCAAAAAAAAAAAAATATAAAAAAATGAATTTATTCATCAGTTTTGGCCGATATATATACTTCCTCATATTTTTGGTTAAAAAAAAAATCGCAATCGGCATATATTGATTGGTTTGCGCAAAAATTGCCGCGTTTACAAACCATGAGAATTCATTTATGGGTTTTTTTTATATTTACTAGTAATGGCCGTGATCTGCGATTTTTATGGGGACTGTGACATTGCGGTGGACATGTCGGACACTTTTGACACTTTTTTGGGACCAATGGCATTTATACAGCATTAAGTGCTATAAAAATGCACTGATTACTGTGTAAATGTCACTGGCAGGGAAGGGGTTAACGCTAGGGGGCAATCAAAGGGTAAAATGTGTTCACTGCTTTGTGTTTCTAACTGTGTGGGGGCTGGGCTGACTGGGGGAGGAGAGTGATTGTTGCTCCCATATACAGGGAACATACGATCACACTCCTCTCCCCTGTCAAAACGGAGATCCGTGTGTTTACACACATGGATCCCTGTTCTGTCACTGCAGGGGAGCGATCACGGGTATCTGGCAGACATTGTGTACACCCTACCTGCTCCCTGGCTCCCCTGATACACAGTGAGCACGTGAGTGTGCCTCAGGCGGTGCATGCTCACAATCGGGTGACAGCAATATGCAAGATCGAGCCAAGTTGCCGCCATCAATCCACGGCGGGTCGCAACTGGTTAATTAAAAAAGAGCCTGCCTGTCAGAACTTCTTATGAACTCCTTAATGTCTTAAAAGAAAAAGAAGCCTTTACAAATGAGCAAGGTTTTGAAATTTTGGCATGTGTTTGGTATGTGTGTTAAGCTGTACATAAAACTGCAACTAATTAATTTATCCAGGTGAATTATACCTTGTTTTCTTCAGGACAAATTGGACCTTCATTTGGTGGTAAATGGTAATGGCTATCTCCTGATTTTTTATTATTAAATGAAAACTGGCTCAAAATAATATAAGAATACAGATTTTAAACTTTAACTGCACATTTTTGGCCATTACCATTACCACAATCTTTTCTAAAACACACTGCCACTAACACTCACACTGACACAAACACTAACCTAGATCAAGACCGTGATATAACTATTTTATAGTAAGTCATTAAGATGGTGAATGGTGTCGATGACTGTTCAGGTAAAAGTGAGAATCTCCCTTGATTTTGCTCCTTTGATTTGGAAAGCTCAAGCAGAAAAACACCAGAATCCGTTCCCTGTTGACTTTAATTGTGTTCAGATTCAATACCTTCGGATACCCAAATATTTTGACCCATTCAGCTGAGCTTCCCATGAATAAAACATCAAGACATAATCAACCAACACTAATGATGAATCTGTGTTGTTTTACCACTAATGAATACAACTGAAACTGGGATTTCCAGAAACATAATGCCTAACCAAACACTATAAGATCTAAAATAAAATAATGACAATAATTACATTTGATGTAATTGGACCTAATATTAAGTACAATAATATTCTCAAACTGGTTAATTAGTCCCTGCCATATACTGCCTTGATTTATACTCTAAGGAATATTGAAAAGCCTTCAGGGTCAAACATAGACACATCTGTAAGATAGCAGATATATTTAAACCCTGCTAATCAGCTACCCTCAAAGCTTTGGGTAAATATGTAATGATAGAGTGGATGGCACACATATGTGTCTCAAACTGTACAGGCCACATTACCTTATAATTGGCTATAGTTAATGGACCCTGTCTGTTTCGTGCACTGAATATAAATGTAAAAGGTAAACAGGTGAGATGCTTTTTTTCTTAATCAGGTGTACTTTTTGCAACATAAATTAAAATAAGTAAAAATTCTACCACTAAATTGATTGCGTATGATAAGAGATTTTTTAGCTGATGAGCTGCAATGAACTTAAATGCTGAGCAATTTCTTTGAGTTGATTTTCTATTTATTTCAGAAAATAATAATGATATTATTATTATTTTCTTTAATACTCATTGTTTTCTCTGCATTGTACCTATTGGAAGTGCCCTTTTTTATTTTTTTTATTTCATAAGCAATTGCTATTTTGCATAAGCTAAATATACCTTGTGTATAACCAAATTAGTAACTAAATGAAATCTCATTGTCATATTTTTAATTTTTTGTTCTGGTATTATTTTTAGATATAATGACTGTCAATGCATGTAATATGACAACAGCAAGTGAGTTCATTATCCTGGGCTTTGCAAATAGTCAGCAATTTAAGGTTCCCCTCTTTTTGCTTTTTCTAGCAATGTATCTTCTTACAATGCTAAGTAATCTAATAATTATTACTTTAGTTTGTCTGGACAGTCACCTCCAGAAGCCTATGTATTTTTTCATCTGCAACATGTCTTTTATTGACATGTTATATTCCTCTGTCACCGTTCCAAATCTGCTTCAAAACATCATAACCAACAATAAGAAGATGTCATTCCAAGGTTGCATGTCCCAACTCTTTTTTTTTAACTCTCTTGGTAGTTTAGAGTATATGTTGCTCACCTCCATGGCATATGATCGCTATGTTGCTATTTGTCATCCACTGGTCTATCACATGACCATGAACAAAAAGGTCTGTGTAGTTTTAGCAAATGGTGCTTGGGGTGGAGGCTTTGCTGCAGCTCTTCCGCTTAGTGTCCTAATTTCATCTCTTTGTTACTGTGCTTCAACTCAGATCAACCATTTCTTTTGTGATCTTATACCACTCTTAAAATTAGCTTGTGATGATACCTCTGCTGTTGAATATGCTGTATTTGCAGAAGGCATAATAATTGTTTTTAACTGTTTCTTGTTAACTTTAATCACGTATGCATACATTATATCTGCGATCCTCAAAATAAACTCAAAGGAAGGTCAATACAAGGCTTTTTCCACCTGTGCTTCCCATCTTACAGTGGTCAGCCTCTTCTACACGATGATTGCCTGCATGTATATGAAGCCATCATCTTCATATGATTTGGATGGAGGGAAGGGCCTCTCTATCCTTTATGTAATCATTGTTCCTATGCTAAATCCAATTATATATACTTTGAGAAACAAAGATGTGAAGGAAGCATTCAACAGATTAACTAAAATAAAATAATTTGAATATATTAAATTTTTTCCCTGTTTATTTTAGTCCTCATTTTTATTGTTTATTTTAGTCATCATTTTTATATATAAAAGAATTAATACGTTCATACAATATATATAGTACAGTGACAACTGTACTATATATCCATTAAAGTGATTGTAAAGGCTTGTTTTTTTTTTAAAATAACAAACATGTTATACTTACCTCCTCTGTGCAGCTGATTTTGCACAGAGCAGCCCAGTTCCTCCTCTTCTCGGGTCCCTCTTTGCAACTCCTGGCCTCTCCTCCCATCGAGTTCCCCCTCAGCCAGCAGCTCTCTATGGGGGCACCCGAGCCGGGTCAGAGCTCCGTGTATCCATTCAGACATGGAGCGCTTACCCGGCCCCGCCCCCTCCCTCCCCTGATTGGCTGACTGACTTTGATTGACAGTCGTGGGAGCCAATGGAGTCACTGTTGTGTCTCAGCCAATCAGGAGGAGTGTTCTGGATGGCTAAGACACTCGTGGACATTGCTGGAGAGAGAAGGGGCTCAGGGAAGTAATTAGGGGGTGCTGGGGAAGGTTTTTTTATCTTAATGCATGCAATGTATTAAGATAAAAAACCTTCTGCCTTTACAACTCCTTTAATCCATGTCTATCTTCTTCCAAAAACAAACTCTCTGTGCCACAAACCCACTTCCACCTAAAATAATTTCCCTAATGCAATTCTCCTGTGTTCTTCCAAACACTTATGGCGCCAATAAATCTTCACACCCCATGTGACTCTCAGATATTTGCTTACCTTCTTAGGTAGACCTCTAAAATTGTAGGAGGTCTTAACATTTTTAAGGAGGTCTTTATATTTTATCCCCTGAAAGGTTAATGTTCCTTTGGACTCCTGCAGTATCTATCTTTCATTTGAGCTCAAGCATTCTGTTTTTTACTTTTCTTAACCACTCAAAGAACAGACTGCCCCCCCCCCTTCAGTACAGGCCATTTTTCCATTTTCAGCACTGTCACACTGTGAATCACAACACTGTACCAAGATGAATGTTTTATCATTTTTTAGACAGATAGAGCTTTTTTTTTGTGGTATTTAATAACCTCTGGGTTTCTTACTTTTTACTATATAATGGAAAAAATACTGAAATTTTGAAAAAAAAAAAAATTTCTGACTTTCTATTATAAATAAATAATCTTTCTTCACACATTTGGGCCAAAATGTATTCTGCTACATTTATTTGGTGGGGAAAAAATTATTTAGTCTGTGTACGCACAGATCGCTATTCAGGGAACACTGCACTTGTGAGTGAGGTCCTATTGTGTCACTGGTACTGGTTTTCTTGGTGATGAGGGGCACTTTAACTGGCGTGGAGGTGATTCAGGATGCTGTGACTGGCTTCACTGTTGTAGCAGTGATCAGAGTCACTGGCTTGTGGCACTGACATCCAGTGAAGCCAGCCAATGTACATGATCACTGCCACAGCAGGACAATGTCAACATAGTGACACTGCAGTTGCTCTGGTGACAGTATGTAAAAAAAACTTTTTTTTCAAACCATCATTCATCAACACAGTGCAGTGTCACTATGGTGGCATTGTACTGGTGTGACTATTGATCAGAGACACTGACTGCTGCACTGGGATACAGTGTCATCAGTGAAACAGTCAGTTTCTGAACACCATACAGCAGAGCAGTACAATGTCACTATAATGACACTATACTACTCAGGAGGGGTAAACAGTATTACCTGTAGTAAGCGATCCATTTTTTTTTATAACAGCCAGTGACCGTGAGAAAACCAAAGCTGCAGGCATGTTTATAACTGACCAATCACAGCGATCACATTGTACAGGGCCAATTTCATTGAACCTTGTACCCCGCTCCATGATCTTCTGTGTCGAGGGACGCAGCAATCACAGAGCATACCACTGCACGCTCTAGGAGCTGCAAATGAGTGGCAGATGCAAGAGGCCATATATATATATACACCCTCGCACATTGACGCTTGTTCCAGCCACCTGTTTTAATATAGTGGCAAGATGGGAAGCAGTCAACATGATTAAAACAAATGAAAACACTCAAATTCTTTAGTAAAAAAAAAAAGTCTGTCATCTTAGAACTCCAGCCTCAAAATCGCTCAGTGTACGTGTGTTACGGAATGTACTGCTACTGCGCACCCTTGCGGAACCTCTCCTCCCAGCATAATGACACCACAGAATTCCACCTTATGTGTTACGCCTCAATAGACTTCATCAGATGCTCTTGAAGCATGTCATAACATGTTGTTTTCCGAGTGGGTGTCACAGTGATCACATGGTACAGACAGGGCTAATTACAGCCCATCTGTACCATGTGATTAGCTGTAGCCAATCACAGCTAATCACAACAATACACAATGAATTAATAAATTACATTCAGTAAAATAGTTGCTTATCCACTTACCGACTGCCCACGGTACATTTATTTCGGTTTGACGACTTGTACAGGCAAAGCGACGTACCCATACATCATTTTGTCTGTACAGACACAGGGGGAGCTGTCAGTCTGCCTTACCGCCCCAGTCCCATGCTTTGAAGCTTGTGGGGTCTAAACGAGAGAGGGTTAGCTGAAGAAGAGGAGGAGTCCTCCATCTCCACTTTTACAGGAGAGCATTGTCCAATGAGTGCTGTCCTTGGGATTGAGGGAGCTGAGCAGAAGCAGCAGAAAATGTAGGCATCCAGCCCAGCTCTTCACCTGTCAGCTGGCCACACAGTGATCCACACAGTTTGGCTGCTCCTCCATTCTTTCCTTGTGACTGTGTTGTGTGTGGGGTGGGCTCTTTCTCATGGACTATATTCGCTCTTTCACATTTTATTTTGTGAGCATATAATATGATGTTTTTAATAAAGCCCTTTGACCCTTTTACTACACCAGAGGTCTGCACTGTTTTCTCCCTTCCCTTGTTTTTGTCTTCACAGGTGGAGTTCCCTCTCCATGATTACAGCATCACTCCTAGTGTGTAGTAGTTATGTGTCTAGTAGCTCATCTTATTTATTGATTCCTGTATTTAAATTTACATTTATAATTTGAGGTCATATTTATGTCACATATAACCATAACTTTTTGGTTTATTATGGTCATTTCAGGGAGAGTGTAGTGCTGAACACCCTACTGTTGTAAGGCATTTTGTGTTTTTTTCCACTTGCCGACTGCCAACAGTACATTTAATGCTGGTGGGCGGCATGTACAGCCAAAGTGACGTACCCATGCGTCATTTTGCCTGCACAGACACGGGGGGCGCTGCGCTGCCCCCATGCAACCTCCAGACACCGGTATGCAGATCCCAATACTCGGGCCGGTGGATCACATGATCACAATGTTAACAAAGTTGTTATGAATTAATATGATACAGCTTTGCTTCCTTTGCTAGTGAACTGTGATTGGCCCACAGCTATCACATGGTACTTGGGCCTGTCACAGCACCCTGTACGCTGTGATTAGCTGTAGCCAATCCCAGATCACTAGTATTCATGGCTGTCATGAACTTAACCCATTCATGACAGTTGAAAGCATTGCTGGTACAATGATCTAGATTGTACCAGAAATCAAAGTGTAAAAGAAAAAATCACTCCCAGAGTAGTACTATGTCACTATTGTAACACTGCACTACTCTGATAAAAGTATAAAATAAAATAAAAATAATCATGTTAAAAAATGTAAAAAAAATTGTTAAAATATTGAATATAAAATAATTAAAACTTTTTTTAGTTTTTTTTTTAACATGCTGCCATCAGTCAGTGACCCTTATCACTATAATATCATTCATATCATAATGCTCTACTGCGCTGGTGATGGTATGTAAAAAAAAAAGTAAAAAAAA
Source organism: Glandirana rugosa (assembly GCA_018402905.1). Classification (NCBI taxonomy): domain Eukaryota; kingdom Metazoa; phylum Chordata; class Amphibia; order Anura; family Ranidae; genus Glandirana; species Glandirana rugosa. The sequence goes on along the minus strand of BLSH010370155.1, from coordinate 503,187 downwards.
ACAATTTTATTTAATTTCTTAATTTTCCAAAAAATTGTAACAAAAAAATTATAATTTCAAAAAACTTGCTATGTCTTTTACTAAATTCCTCAGACTGTCTACTTTCCAAAAAGGGGTCATTTGGGGGTATTTGTACTGTCCTGACATTTTAAGGGCCTTAAGGATTGATTGATCAATTTTTAAATATATATACGGTACCATATTTTGTGGACACTATAATTTTACTACAGAATAAATATCATACACTTATTGGGATTTTATTTTACTAAAGACATATAGCAGAATACATTTTGGCCTAAATTTATGACAAAATTTGATTTAATTGTATATGTTTTATGACAGAAAGTAGAAAATATAATTTTTTTTATTTCATTTTCTGTCTTTGATTCTTTCATGCCTTGTTTTCATTTATATTGCAAAAGAATCAAGTGGTGTTTAAATACCACCAAAAGAAAACTCAATTTGTGTGAAAAAAATGATAAATATTTAATTTGTGTACAGTATTGCATGGCCGCACTATTGCCAATTAAATAAGTGCAGTGCTGAATAGCAAAAAATTCCCTGGTCATGAAGGGGGTAAAAATTAAAACATTCTGGAGCTTAAGTGGTTATACAAGTGAAATTCACTGGTATAAGCAATAATATTGTGTAAAAAAAAATTGTTACTATGGTAACACCATATTGCTCTGGTCACAGTGTGTTAAATAAATCGTAAAAAAAACACAAAAATTTAATAAAAAAATGAAAAAATGTAAAAAGCTCTATTTGTGTGAGAGAAAATATAAAAAATGATATGGGTACAGTGTTGCATGACCGCACAATTGTCATTCAAAGTGCTTCAGCACTGAAAGCTGAAAATTGGCCTGGGCAGGAAGAGAGTGCCCTGTATTGAATTGGTTAAAAAATAATAGACTTACTGATAGGATCACCAGGTGAAAAAAAGGAAAAAGACTAAAACATAAAACTAAGACCTAAAACATAAAACTAGTGTATCCATCACATCCAAGATTTGGTAAGCTGCAATTTATTACATTTTTATTTTGGGGTTTAATACCACTTTAAGGATATGCTTGCCCCGTAGAGTCACAAGAGGGCAGAGTATATATGGCAGGGCAGAGGTATATATATTTGTGACTTATACTCAACAGGATCATTCACATTGTGTCAGTTGAGCTGCATTGCTTTGCATAGGTCATGCAGGCTCAATGCAATGACCTATGCATACTGTATGTGTTCTGTAAATGGGATTTTTCAGTCAAAAAAATATAGAAATTTACAAATTGTATTACATTAAAAATACATAAAATCAACAGCTGTTTAGATAGCCCTTCATCTCTCAAAATATATACATCATATTATATAGAAGATACATGCGTAACAGTATCCATGCGATTGTATGCAGTGTCTGAAAAGTCCCATATACCTATTGGTTATTCTGTATATATTGCACAATTAGCGATGTCAGCACCCAAGCTTGGGTCACATCTCATTCTCTGGATGCCCACCATAACACTGCATTAGAATAAGCTACAGTGCATTGCCTAAAAATGCAGACATTCTGCATTTATAGGCAATGCACCTCAGTGCATGTATTTGCACCACAACAATGACAATGCACCATGACAATGCATCACACCATCCTTCACCTTCCCTACACCTATAGGCAGATGCAGTCTAATTTCTCCACTGCGGGTGGCGCTCAACCACAGTGGCATTGCATGGGGATAGGAAGCCTAAAGGAACAGGCTTCCTCTATGGTTTTCTGGGTCATTAGGGAAGCTATTCAATTGGATGTTGCCACCCCATGTGATTCTAGCCATCTTTGGTCAGGCAGAGCCTATTTAGGGCACTGGCTCCCTGGCTTGGTGCGCATCTTGCGAGTGGGTAGAGTAGGGACAGGGCACCCGCCTGACAGGGACAGTGGCATGGAAAGGTTTCAGTCGAGTAGGGAAAGGATACACACCATTCTTCTGGAGATCTTGCCATTGGGCTCGGACTGGACAAGCCGCATTCCGCCCATCAAGGTAGACGTTGGCACAACTAGACCTGCTCTGTTACACATTGCTGATATTGCCATGAGTGTTCCTGGTCAGGAGTCTTTCCACTGATTTTGTTGTGAATTACTGGATTCTGTATTAATGCAAGTTCTGTTCTCTGCAATCAGACACTGTGGGTTTGATTTACTAAAACTGGAGAGTGCAAAATCTGTTACAACTCTGCATTGAAACCAACTGGCTTCCATGATTTTTTTTTCAAAGCTTGAAGGTTTACTACCACTGACTTTTTTTTTAATCTGCAAGGCATTGTTATAATGTGCTAGTATGCATCGCATACTAGCACTTTATGTGAAACTTACCTTAGAACAATTTTATTTTCACCTGACCACCTTAAATGCACCTTAAAGATTCTGAGGACACATGGAAAAAGGTGTTATGGTCAGATGAGACTAAAATCAAATTATTTGGCCAAACCATATGTCTGGCAGCAATACAATACAGCTCACCATCCAAATAACACCATTCCTACAATAAAGCATGGAGGTGGTAATATCCTGCTATGGAGGTGTTTCTCTGCAGCAGGGACTGGAGCACTTGTCAGGATAGAAGAAAAATGGATGTGGCAAAATACTGTCAAATTCTTGAGGAAAAACTGCTTCCCTCTGCCAGAAAGTTGTCAGTGGGAAGAAGACTTACCTTCCAACATGACAATGACCCAAAGCACACAGCAAAAATGACCCCACAGTGGTTGAAGTAGAAAAAGGTGAATGTCTTTGCATGGCCTAGTCAGAGGCCAGACTTAAACCCCACTGAAAATCTGTGGAATGACTTGAAGACTGCATAAACAGTCACCATCAAATTTAACTTATCTTGAGCAGTCTAGATGTGCAAATTAGCAGAGGCACATCCCAACAAACCAAAGGCTGTAATTAAAGCAAAATGCAGTCCAAAAATACTGACATAAGGGGGTGATCCTTTTCCAACTCAGTGATTCTGTTTTTGATTTTTTTTTCTCTGACATGTTGGTGTTATATCTATCACTTGTAAATACAGCTGAATAAAATAAAAACTGTATGTCTTCATTTCAGGCTGAAAAGCAACAAAGTGTGATTCTTTTAAAGGGGGTGATTCTTCACTGATGTGTTTTTCTCCACTGTGACAAATTAGTATTAAAGGACTATAGGTAGATTTTATTTTAAGGTTGCACTCTATTTATTTAACTGTTTTATTAGTATGGTCTGTATATTAGTTGGAGGTAACACGTGTACGTTACTCACCTCTAAGGTATATGATCGTTATGTTTCTATTTGTGGTCCATTGTGCTGCCTGTTTAGTTTTATCTTTCATAGTTTGGGGGAGCTGGCTTTTTGGCTTGTGTTTCAATAAGCGTCCTAGTTTCAGGATTTTTCCTTTGAATGTTTACTGAAATCAATCACTTTTTTTTTTACTTGCGCCACTGCTAAAAGTAGCTTGTGATGACACATCACCCACTGAGTATGTGGTCATTGTAGAAAGTGTCTTAATTACATTAAACGTTTTTTTGCTTACCTTAACATCCAACGCCTACATTATCTCATCTATACTATAAATTGGGTCTAGGGTAGGTAGACCTAACGTGTTCTCTATCAATGGACTGTGTAATGTAAATAGGGGGGCTGTATAACATAAATGGGCTGTGTAATGTAAATAGGAGGGCTGTGTAACATTACTGGGCTGTGTAATGTAAATAGGGGGGCTGTATAACATTAATGGACTGTGTAATGTAAATAGGGGCGGCTGTATAATATAAATTGACTGTGTAATGTAAATAGGGGGGCTGTATAACATAAATGGACTGTGTAATGTAAATGGGGGGGGGGGGCTGTATAACATTAATGGACTGTGTAATGTAAATAGGGGGCTGTATAATATAAATGGACTGTGTAATGTAAATAGGGGGGCTGTATAATATAAATGGGCTGTGTAATGTAAATGGGCTGTGTAATTAATTTTTTTATGAAAACCACAGTCAGTAATCATGATGCATCGTGAATCGTTAATAGGATAATCGTAATTGAATCGAATCATGAAACCAGTGAAGATGTGCACTACTACTGACAACCCTGGCCAGTGGTTGTTGAGGTCTGCGGGCCCAGATCCCGCCCCCCCATGTGAATGGGTATCGGGTTCATCGTACCCCTACCCATTCACCCCAAAAACAGTGAAATGTAAAAAAAAAACAAGAGCCGGTTTTTGACAAATCCTTAATTGCAAAATAGCTCTGAGCTGCCTTCTCCTGCCACCGTCTCTCCCGGGGCCATCTTTCCCACTGCCATCTTCTCCTGCTGCCGTCTCTCCCACCGCCGCCGTCTTCTCTCGCTGCTGTGTTCTTTCTCGCTGCCGGTTAAAAAAAACAAAAGGGGTGGGCTCTCTGGGTGATGTCATCGGGTGGCTATGCGGCCATGGCTATACAAGAGATGCCAGACAGCGGGTGACAACACAATGGAGGAAGACAGCCACAAGAGAAGAGCAGCTTTTTTTTTTTATTTAGCGGGTAACCAGTGGCAAGGAAGAACGCAGCAGCGGGAGAAGATGACGGCACTCAGAGCTGTTTTTCAATAAAGGATTTGTCAAAAACCGGCTCTTGTCTTCTTTTTACATTTCACTGCCTTTTGGGGTGAATGGGTAGGGGTACGATGTACCCGATACCCATTCACATAGAGGATAGGGGGGATCTGGGGGCTCCCTTGTTAAAGGGGGCTTCCAGATTCCGATAAGCCCCCCGCCCGCAGACTCCGACAACCACAACCACCGGCCAGGGTTGTCGGGAAGAGGCACTTGTCCCCATCAACATGGGGACAAGGTCTTTGGGGAGGGGGGTTCAGAGCCCCCCCGCCCCAAAGCACCCAAACCCCCATGTTGAGGGCATGTGGCCTGGTATGGTTCATGACGGAGGGCATTCACTCATCCTCTCCCTTTCCTGACATCCAGGCTGTATGCTCGGATAAGGGTCTGGTATGGATTTTGGGGGGGCCTCACGCCAGTTTTTAAAACGAATTTTGTCACTGCGTCCGTAACAACTGATGAGTCATTAGCTGTCAGTTGGGTTTCCTGCTGACAGCTGACTGTAAAAAAAAAAAAAAGGCGTGGGGTCCCCCCCAGGTCCATCGACACCAGGCCCTTTGGGTCTAGTATGGATTCCGAGGGGACCCTACACCTTTTTTTGTTTTTGTTTGTTTACATTCAGCTGTCAGCGGGGAACCCCACTGACAGCTGATGACTCATCGGGTGTTATGGACGCAGCGACGCACATTTCATATTTTTATATATATACAGTATATATATATATATATATATATATATATATATATATATATATAGTTATCTATGGGGCATGGCCACCGGATGGCCTCTTGTGACATCATGGACCCATCATGCCCCGGGTGGTAAAGTCACAAGGGGCAGAGTCTCTGAATGACGTCATTCGCCCCATCAGAGGAGGTTCTTTTTCTAAATTATCAGCGGGGCGGCGGCGGAGGAAGAAGAAGACTGGAGGATGAAGCGGGAGAAGAAGAAGCTGGAGGAAGAAGTTGAAGACCAGAGGAAGAGGGAGAAGACCGGAGGAAGAAGTGGGGGAAGGAGATGACCAGAGAAAGAAGGAGAAGACATTTTTAATAAAGGACTTGTCAAA
>BLSH010370155.1:448059-467820 GCA_018402905.1 Glandirana rugosa | reverse complement strand
ATAGTGAAAGGACATCAGCCCGACCTTGATTGGTCTCTCTACGGACACGTCACTGAAGTATCTGGTCATTAGAGGGGGACGGTCCGAGACGATATCTACTCAGTAGTCAGTCTCGGACCGTCTCTTCCCTCGATAGTGACGTGACCGTAGGGGCCCTAGGGAGGTCTGCTCCCTTTAGTAGGGACTTCTTTTCGGGGCACTGCCAGTCAGTGGGGGAGGGGGTACTAATGCTCCTTACCTGGCTGATTGATCCATCTGGAATCCCATGTAGAAGAATCCTCCAGCACTCACTTTTCTTCAGGGATGATTTCCCTCGTCTGGAGGGATCCCGGGGATGCCAGTGCAGTGATAGCTCCCTTCTCTGCCAGGCTCTGACTGATGACTCATCTATAGCAGAGCCTGGCAGGGGGAGATTACTGGTCTATGAAGTCACTGCACAGGCATCTCTCTGGTTAGTTCCAGCCCGACTACAGGAAAGTGATACCGCTGTCACTTCTCCTGTCAGCAACGGCACCCCCTCCTTTAATGTGGCTCCTGGGGCCCTCTGGATGAATGATGGGCCCCACCGCTGCTCAGATCATTCCTGACAACCCTGGACTTTTCATTCATATGTGCAGGGTGAGTCAGGTCACAGTGGCCCGCCCCCCCCTTGGAGGCCATGTGCAGTGAACACTCTGAACACATGGATGAAACGCCACTGCTCCGGACCAATTTTCAGTTTTCAGCGCTGTCACACTTTGAATGACAATTGCGCGGTCCTGCGACGTACCCAAACAAAATTGACATCCTTTTTTCACACAAATAGAGCTTTCTTTTGGTGGAATTTGATCACCTCTGCGGTTTTTATTTTTTGCTCTATAAACAAAAACAACATTTTTGAAAAAAGAACAATTTTTTTTCCTTATTTTTAATACATATCCAAAAATAAAAAAAATTAAAAAAACACATTTATTCCTCAGTTTATACATATCACAATGCAGTTGCCAAATCAACAATGAGAAAATAAACGGAGCCACAAAAGATTTAGCCAACAGAAAAGTGTATGATAGCGCTTAGAAAGTCCTATAGTCCATATAATAAAGGGGTGTACGCACGCCGCGCTATCCACCTAGGCTTGGTGAGACGCATCGTATCTAACAAAGAAATGTTTGCTGTGTTATGCTGATCTACGATTTGCCGTTTGTAAGTGTGATTTTAACAAAGGGGAACAATAAATGCTGTTAAATTGAGTCACACTATGTAAGGTTTCTTTTTTATGGGGATCTGTCTGCTGCTTTGCGAGTCATACCAGTGGAGATTCCATCGTTATAGAGCAGTTCCTATGGTCTATTGGAGTCCCTGCATATGATCGTTCAGTGGTGAATCTGTCAGTGATAAGAGCTGATAACCTTCTGGCATCTGGTAAGCAGATCTGGGTTTATGAGCACGCTGCACGGTGTGGATTCCTTTCTTCTTTTAGGAAGATATCTCACTTGGTGGTCGGTGGACATCCCCTAAAGAACTTGCACATATTCCTTATGGATGTGGCTCATTATCTGCACACCCCTTTATTATATGGACTATAGGACTTTCTAAGCGCTATCATACACTTTTCTGTTGTCTAAATCTTTTGTGGCTCCGTTTATTTTCTCACTGTTGATTTGGCAACTGCATTGTGATATATATTGACATTATTACCTTGATAGATGTCAGCTATAGGTCTGAGTGTTTTATTACACTACTGATACCCAGCGGTCTTTAGCCCTCCATAAGCGCTGATTGTACATCGGGAGCGCATTAGGTACACTTTACTATTCCTCAGTTTAGGCCGACATATATTCTTCTACTTATTTTTGGTAAAAAAAAAAAGCAATAAGCGTATTTTGATTGGGTTGCGCAAAAGTTATAGCGCCTACAAACTATGGAAATTGGTTTATGGCGTTTTTATTATTATTTTTTACTGGTAATGGCAGCGACCTGCGATTTTTATCAGGACTGTGATATTGCGGCGGGTATGTCGGACATTTTTGACACTTTTTTGGGACCAATGACATTTATACAGCGATCAGATCTAAAAATAGACACTGATTACTGTATAAATGTCATTGGCAGGGAAGGGGTTAACACTAAGGGGGAAATCAAGGGGTTAAATGTGTTCCCTGTGTGTGTGTGTGTGTGTTCTAACTGTGTGGGGGCGGGGCTAAAAGAGACATAACAGATCTAACTGATCCCGATCACAGGGATCAGTAGATCTGTCATGCCCCCCCTCACAGAGCGGGGAACCGCCGTGTTTACATTGTCGGTTCCCCGTTCTGGCTCTCTGTGAAGGGATTGCGGGTCTTTTGGCGGACATCGAATCCGCTCGACCCGCGGGCATGCTCACGCGCGCGCCGGCGGCTGCGAGAGCGTGCCTGGAGCGCGCTAAGAGGAGGACACCAATTGACGGCCTCCCGGCAATTCAGATCCGCGATGTAGCCGTCAATTGGCTATAGCGCGGATATGAAGTGGTTAAGTAACATAAATTGCCTGTGGATACTAATGGACAGAGTTATGCAATGCAAAGAACTTTCAAGCACAGCTGCTGGAAAGGTAAGTATATATCTTCTCCTTTTACAGGTTGGTCTTGGTGTCATTATGTTGAAGAGATACTGAGGCTGAATTATTAAATGCAAATAGGCTGTTTACTTTGCAAGGAATTTTTCACTTTGCAAGGGGATTTTTGCTTGGCTTAGTGAATGTGGTGAAAATTCACTTTGTAAAGAACAACCAATCACTCGTAAGGAAAAAAAACAACAGTATTTTTGCTTTCACTTAATTGGATGATGGTAGTCAACAGAGTTTCACTTCATTTGCTAATGGAAGGGAAGGAGAAAACATATCAGGGATACAACATTATGATGGGAATACATTCAACACTGCACTTAGCCATCTATGAAAAATCATTCACATCATAGCACAATCTGTCTGCACTCTGTCCAAACCAATAGGCTGCTGGGGAAGTCAAGCAGAGGTAATAATAATAGTAATATTGTTATAATATATTTATATATATATATATATACACATACTGCATACACACACACAATGCTAATACACTGAGCAAAATTATAAAGGTAACACATTTGTGTTTGCCCCTTTTTATCATGAGCTGAACTCAAAGATCTATGACTTTTTCTATGTACACAAAAGGCCTATTTCTCTCAAATATTGTTCACAAATCTGTCTAAATCTGTGTTATTGAGCACTTCTCCTTTGCCAAGATAATCCATCCATCTCACAGGTGTGGCATATCAAGATGCTGATTAGACAGCATGACTATTGCACAGGTGTGCCTTAGGCTGACCACAATAAAAGGCCACTCTAAAATGTGCAGTTTTATCACACAGCACAATGCCACAGATGTCGCGAGTTTTGAGGGAGCATGCAATTGGCAATTGTTCATTTCTCTACCATAAGCCATCTCCAAAGGCATTTCAGAGAATTTGGAAGTACATCCAATCGGCCTCACAACCGCAGACCACGTGTAACCACACCAGCCCAGGACCTCCACATCCAGCATTATCTGAGACCAGCCACCCGGACAGCTGCTGCAACAATCGGTTTGCATAACCAAAGAATTTTTGCACAAACTGTAAGAAACCGTCTCAGGGAAGCTCACCTGCATGCTCATCATCCTCATCGGGGTGTTGACCTGACTGCAGTTCGTCGTCTTAACCGACTTGAGTGGGCAAATGCTCACATGCGATGGTGTCTGACACTTTGGAGAGGTGTTCTCTTCATGGATGAATCCCAGTTTTCACTGTACAGGGCAGATGGCAGCGTGTATGGCTCGTGTTGGTGAACAGTTTGCTGATGTCAACGTTGTGGATAGAGTGGCCCATGGTGGCGATGGGGTTATGGTATGGGCAGGCGAATGCTATGGTCAACTAACACAGATGCATTTTATTGATGGCATTTTGAATGCACAGAGATACTGTTACGAGATCCTAAAGGCCCATTGTTGTGCCATTCATCCACGACCATCACCTCATGTTGCAGCATGATAATGCACGGCCCCATGTTGCAAAGATCTGTGCACAATTTGTGGAAGCTGAAAACATCCCAGTTCTTGCATGGCCAGCATACACACCGGACATGTCACCCAATGAGTATGTTTTGGATGCTCTGGATCAGCGTATACCACAGAGTGTTCCAGTTCCTGCCAATATCCAGCAGCTTCGCACACCCATTGAAGAGGAATGGATCAACATTCCACAGGCCACAATCAACAACCTGATCAACACTATGCGAAGGAGATGTGCTGCACTGCGTGAGGTAAATGGTGGTCACACCAGATACTGACTGGTTTTAGGACCCCCCAATACAGTAAAACTGCAAATTTTAGAGTGGCCTTTTATTGTGGCCAGCCTAAGGCACACCTTTGCAATAATCATGCTGTCTAATCAGCATCTTGATATGCCACATCTGTGAGGTGAATGGATTATCTCGGCAAAGGAGAAGTGTTCACTAACACAGATTTAGGCAGATTTGTGAACAATATTTGAGAGAAATAGGCCTTTTGTGTACATAGAAAAAGTCATAGATCTTTGAGTCCAGCTCATGATAAATAGGGGAAAACACAAAAGTGTTGCATTTATAATATTGCTCAGTGTACATACTTACAGTGATCTGGTAAGTGATCGTTACTTAGTGACAGAGCAAAGAGCAGGGTGTGTGTACAGTTCACTCAAATCCAGCTGCGCCTTCCATTAGACAGTTTGTGAGTTTGAGGAGAGGTGTGTAGATGTGGGCTAACATTCCTTTTCTGGTTTTTGTATACCACAAGCCAGAACAGAACGCTGACCCTCAACAATTGCTGTACATGCGCAATTGAGTCCAGCAAAGTCATATTGGGGAGGTTGTGTAAGGCTGCGTGTAGGCAGGGCCGATATACTCCTTGTGGGTGGGCCAGCCTTTGCTAGCACTCCAGGGAATGCTCATTTTGCACCTCAAAATAGGCAATTTTCCCTGCAAACAGAGATGAAATGGTAACCGTAACATAAAGCAGAAGGAAACAGAAACTGTAAAAGATATTTAATTGGTTATAAAATCAGATTTTTATAAAAAAAAGAGTAAGGTTTCAACTTTTGCTATCACCCAATTTATAGTCTTGAATTGATCACAAACATTATCATACAGTACATATCTGCACAGGTTTCCATTTCAGTTTTTCATTTCAGCTCAAGCAGTAATTTTTTTACACCATCTTTAAACTCGTGATTTTTTAGAGTATAAATTATGGGATTTAATAATGGCACCAAGACTACGTATAATAGGGCAAAAAATTTGTCTTGTTCTGGATAATAACTAGACGCTGGTCTCATATATAAACATATAATGGTCCCATAAAATATACTAATACAAGTGAGATGAGAAGAACAGGTAGAAAATGCTTTATGTCTCCCATGGGAGGATTTTATCTTTAATATTGTGGAAATAATTAAAACATATGATATCAATGTAAGTAGGAAAGTTACAAGAGTAAGAAGTGTACCTACAATGTAATTCATCATTTCAACATTATCAGTGTTACTGCAGGAGATTTTAAGAAGTGGCGAAAGATCACAGAAGAAATGGTTAATACAATTGGAAGCACAAAATGATAGCTTAGATAAAAGGGTAATGTGCCCAGCTGGGTCCAGTAGGCCAATGACCCAGGCTGATGCTGCAAGGCTTTTACAGTGTTTTAAACTCATGAGAGAAACATAATGGAGTGGGTGACAAATTGCCACATAACGATCATATGCCATGGCAGCAAGTATGATGACCTCAGTGCTAGCAAGGGAAATAAAAAAATACAGCTGAGTCATACACCCCACATATGAAATAGCCTTTTGTTGAGTGAGTAGAATCTTTAATAAATTGGGCAGAATGGTTGAGGTGTAGGCAATGTCAATGACAGAAAGGTTTAGCAACAAGAGGTACATAGGAGAATGTAAATGAGAATTTCCAAGAATAACTAGAAAAATGGTCATGTTCCCAAAAATAATGAAAACGTATAAAATAAAAATGATTGTGAACATTGGAAACTGTAGTGCATCAATTCTTGATAAGCCTTCGATGAAGAACTCAGCCACATTTTCTTGGCTTTCAATCTTCCCTTTGGTCATGTTCACAACTAAAAGAGAAATTTAAAAGACTGATGATCAACATTTTCTCTGGATTTACAACTCCATTTCCAAAAAAAATGGGAAGCTGTGTAAAATCTACATAAAAAGAGAATACAATGATTTGCCAATCTCGTAAACCCATATTGTATTAACAATAGAAAATAGTAAACATGCCATATGTTTAATATGAGAAAATGTACTATTTTAATAAAAAAAAAGGTAATTTTGAAATTGATGGCAGCAGCACATCTGAGAAAAGTTGGAAAAGGCCCATGGTTACCACAGTCTAACATTCCGTCTTCTAACACTCTGTAAACATCTGGGAGCTGGGGGGACCAGTTGCTTGAGTTTTGGAAGAGGAAAGTTGTCCCATTCTTGCCTGATATAGGATTCTAACTGCTCAACAGTCCTGGGTCTTCTTTGTCATGTTTTTCATTTTCAAGATGCACCAAATATGTTCAATTGGTGAAAGGTCTGGACTGCAGGCAGGCCAGTTAAGCACCTGGACTCTTCTACTACGAAGCCATGTGGTTGTCACGCAGTATGCAGTTTAACATTGTTCTGCTGAAATATACAAGGCTTTCCCTGAATAAAACATTGTCTCGATGTAAGCATATGCTGTTCTAAAACCTGTGTGTATCCTTCAGCAATGATGGTGCCTTTCCAGATGTGCAAGCTGCCCATTTCATATGCGCTATTGCACCCCTATACCTTCAGAGATGCAGGCTTCTGAAATGAATGATGATAACAAGTCTGAAGGTCGCTCTCTTCTTTAGTCCGGAGGATGTGGCTCACTTTGCAACACACTATTTTAAATGAGCTTTGGCCCAGAGAAGATTGCAGAAAATATGGATGATATTCAGATATGACTTCTTCTTTGCATGATAGAGTTTACCTTGCATTTTTGGATGTCATTGTGAACTTGGTTCTCAGACGGTGATTTTTGGAAGTATTCCTGAACCCATTCAGTGATGTTTGTCACTGAGACTCTAAGGAAGAGGGCAAGTCACTTGAAATGCGTTAGCCTTTTGGACCTACGTTGTCCCTCTGGCGAGTCACTGGAGGTTTGAGGCTGGACATTTGTCTAACAAGCTTGTACTTTTGTTGGTTTGTGAGAATATTAATTATCACTTTTTTATAATAATACATGTTTTTTAAGGTTTCAACCACTTCAACTCCGGAAGGTTTGCTCCCACTCATTACCAGGCCATTTTTTGCAATACAGCACTGTGTTTAACTGACAAATGTGCGGTCGTGTGACACTATTTTTAGCAGGCCTGCGACATTGCGGCGGACAAATCTGACATTAAGTGATACTTTTTGGGGACCAGTGATGCCAATACAGTGATCAGTTCTAAAAAATGCACTGTCACTCTACTAATGACACTGGCAGGGAAGGGGTTAACATCAGGGGTGATCAAAGGGTTAAATGTGTTACCTGGGAATGCTTGCTGACTGTGTGGGGTGCTTTGAATGGGGGAAGACAGAGATCCATGTTCCTGCTTAGCAAAAACACAGAATCTCGATCTTCCCCTCTGACAGAATGACAATCTGCCTTGTGTATATATTGGCAGACCACCGTTCTGTCCTCTCGGAAACAATCGCTGGGTGCCTGCAAACATTGGGTCTGCCGGACCCGCTGATTGGCTTACGCTGTATCCAATCACGGCGGGAGTGGGTCGCCAGTGACATGCATGCGTACCCCAAACCTGGAAAAGGAAATGACGTACGGGTATGTGAAGGGTCGCCCTGCTGCAGTATATGTACGTGGGGCGGTCCAGAAGTGGTAAAGGCAGTGCCATCTGAGGGCTCAAAGATCCTGGTCATCCATTATTGCATTTCAGCCTTGTTCCTTGTGCTCAGAAATTTCTCCAGATTCTCTTCCATCATGCTTGAGGTGATTGTAGCCATATTAGTGCAATTGCAACAGACAGAGAAAATTGAGTAGTGTCCGTAATACTTTTTTATTTGCACTAACATACAATTTTTCAGGACAAGCTTTCGGGATGTGTCCCCTTCTTCAATGTCCAAGCAGTACTGATATATCATACAATCCCATATACACAATCCTATACCCAGAGTTGATCCAGAGGAAAGCGAAAAATGCCAGCAAAGCATGATCCAATTTGCTACACCAGGGGAAAAAAAGTCCTTCCTGATCCCGTGAGAGGCAATCGGATATTCCCTGGATCAACTTTACCTATAAATGTTAGTACCCAGTTATATTATGTACATTTAGGAAAGAATCCAGGCCTTTCTTAAAGCAATCTGCTGAGCTGGACAGAACCACCTCTGGAGGGAGTTTATTCCACATTTTTACAGCTCTTATTGTGAAGAAACCTTTCCGTATTTGGAGATGAAATCCCTTTTCCTCTAGGCCTAAAGAGTGTCCCCTTGTCCTCTGTGTTGATAACGCAACACCAAGTTCATTATATGGACCCGTTATGTATTTGTACGTGTTGATCATATCCCCCCTTATTCTCCTTTTCTCAAGAGAAAATAAATTCAGAATAAACTCTAATCTTTCCTCATAGCTGAGCTCCTTCATGCCTCTTATCAGTTTGGTTGCCCTTCTCTGCTCTTTCTCCAGTTCCCCAATATCCTTTTTGTGAACCGGTGCCCAAAACTGAATTGCATATTCCAGATGAGGTCTTACTAATGATTTGTACAGAGGCAAAAATATAACTCTCTTTCTGGAGTCCATACCTCTCTTAAAGTGGTTGTCTACCCTTTAGAGGGGTTTTTACCTACAGGTAAGCCTATAATAAGGCTTACCTGTAGGTAAAATGAATATCTCCTAAACCTGTAAGGTTTAGGAGATATTCCCCCTCCGAGCAGCATGCGCCGTGATGTCCCGGCAAAGGCCCCGGCAAAGGCCCCGCGCACAGCGCCGGACTTTGCTGGAAAGACGGGCTCCTGCACGTCTGGCCGGAGCTGCGTACCCGGAAGCAAGATCCGAGGGAAGGCATCCGCTCCATCAGAGGGGACCGATCTTCGCTTCAACGTGAGTATTTCATAATGAGCGAGTATGCGGTGTATACTCGCTCATTATGCTATTGTCTTGCAGGTTTTTATTTATTTATTTATTTTTTTACTGGGTAGACAACCGCTTTAATACAAGAAAGGATTTTACTCGCTTTGGAAACTACAGCTTGGCATTGTATGCTATTATTAAGCTTATGATCTACCAAAACCCCCAGATCCTTCACTATGGATCCTCCCAGCTGCACTCCCCCTAGTATGTATGATGTATGCATATTCTTAACCCCCAAATGCATAACTTTACATTTATCTGCATTGTGCCTCATCTGCCACATACAATATCTCACAAAAGTGAGTACACCCCTCACATTTTTGTAAATATGTTATTATATCTTATCGTGTGACAACACTGAAGGAATGACACTTTGCTGCAATGTAAAGTAGCGAGTGTACAGCTTGTATAACAGTATAAATATGTTGTCCCCTCAAAATAACTCAACACACAGCCATTAATGTCTAAACCGCTGGCAACAAAAGTGGGTACACCCCTAAGTGAAAATGTCCAAATTGGGCCTAAATTGTCAATATTTTGTGTGGCCACCATTATTTTCCAGCATTGCCTTAACCCTTTTGGGCATGGAGTTCACCAGAGCTTTACAGGTTGCCACTAGAGTCCTCTTCCACTCCTCCATGACGACATAACGGAGCTGGTGGATGTTAGAGACCTTGCGCTCCTCCACCTTCCTTTTGAGGATGCCCTGCAGATGCTCAATAGGGTTTAGGTCTGGAGACATGCTTGGTCAGTCCATCACCTTTACCCTCAGCTTCTTTAGCAAGACAGCGGTCGTCTTGGAGGTGTGTTTGGGGTCATTATCATGTTGGAATACTGCCCTGCAGCCCAGTCTCCAAAGGAAGCAGATCATGCTCTGCTTCAGTATGTCACAGTACATGTTGGCATTCATGGTTCCCTCAATGAACTGTACCTCCCCAGTGCCAGCAGCACTCATGCAGACCCAGACCATGACACTCCCACCACCATGCTTGACTGTAGGCAAGATACACTTGTCTTTGTACTCCTCACCTGGTTGCCGTCACACATGCTTGATACCATCTGAACCAAATAAGTTTATCTTAGTCTCATCAGACCACAGGACATGGTTCCATTAATCCATGTCCTTAGTCTGCTTGTTTTCAGCAAACTGTTTGCAGGCTTTTTTGTGCATCATTTTTAAAAGAGGCTTCCTTCTTGGACGACAGTCATGCAGACCAATTTGATGCAGTGTGCGGCGTATGGTCTGAGCACTGACAGGCTGACCACCCCACCCCTTCAACCTCTGCAGCTATGCTGGCAACACTCATATGTCTATTTCCCAAATACAACCTCTGGATATGAGGCTGAGCATGTGCACTCAACTTCTTTGGTTGATAGGTTTTGAGTGGAAACTGTCCTGTTAAACTGCTGTATTGTCTTGGCCACCGTGCTGCAGCTCAGTTTCAGGGTCTTGGCAATCTTCTTATAGCCTAGGCCATCTTTATGTAGAGCAACATTTCTTTTTTTTCAGATCCTCAGGGAGTTCTTTGCCATGAGGTGCCATGTTGAACTTCCAGTGACCAGTATAAGAGAGTGAGAGCGATAACACCAAATTTAGCACACCTGCTCCCCATTCACTCCTGAGACCTTGTAACACTAATGAGACACATGACATCGGGGAGAGAAAATGGCTAATTGGGACACATTTGGACATTTTCATTCAGGAGTGTACTCACTTTTGTTGCCAGCGGTTTAGACTTTAATAGCTGTGCGTTGAGTTATTTTGAGGGGACAGCAAATTTACACTGTTATACAGGCTGTACACTCACTACTTTACATTGTAGCAAAGTGTCATTTCTTCAGTGTTGTCACATGAAAAGATAGAAGAACATATTTACAAAAATGTGAGGGGTGTACTCACTTTTGTGAGATACTGTAGTTGCCCAATTAAACAGTTGGTTGCTAGGACGCTGGCAAAAAAATAATAAATATAATGATGTGGGGTTCCCTCAAAATTCATGCTAGACCCATACCCTAGATAGAGATCTGCTATTAATTGTAAGGGGGCCTCAAGCAAAATATACAAAAATAAATGACAAATCAAAAAACAAAAAAAGCATATTGCCTGGCTGGTCAGGAAAGAGGGAGAACCCCTGGCAAAGCACCCTGTCTTCGTGTTGATGGGGATGGGGAGAAGGGCCTATTCTCCTCTACATAAATGGCCTGGTGGATATAGAGTCTGTGAGGGGGACTTATTGGAATATTGAACCCCTCAATAAAATAAGGGGTTCCCCCCCATCCATGTGAATGAGTAAGGGGTAAAAAGTACACAAAAGAAAAGATACAAAGCAAATTAACACAATACACTGTGACAAAGTCCATTATTTAAAAAAAAGCCCCACAATACAAATCCTTCATCAATAACGTTGTCCGGTGATATAAGTCAATGACAATCACAATGAGCGATGCTGAAACAAAATATCATATCTGTTGACATAATTGACCAAATATGGTCATGATAATATTTAGACAATAACTTCACCCATGATCCTTCACATTTTTTTTTTTACAGTCAGCTGCTGGCTGAGGAAACTTCATTCTCACTGGGACTGCATGATTAACAGATTGTCTTGGTAAGTCCATGCATTTTGTTTCTGCGGGTCGACGGGCATTGCTCATCATAATTGACACACTAAATCAACATTGTTGGTCATCATGAATGATTTGGGACATGTTTTTGGGCTGTGGAGAAGATATCCTAATCACCATCAATATGGGGACAAGGTACTTTGCTAGGGTCCCTGAGTCCTTCTTGTTTCAAGACAAAATATCCAATTTCTTACCAAAACACATTAACTCTTCCATACTCTTCCATACAGTCACTTGATCTTCCAGGAGGACCACCAGCCTTCCAACAGACAGATGACGAAAAAGAAAAAAAAAAAAAAACTGGAGAAGCGTGTAGATCCAAGGCTGTAGAGCATTAAGAAAACTTTGGGAAATTTAAGCAGAACTCTAGAGAGATATAAAAGACACAAATTATTGCATCTCTGCAATCATGAATACATCATTGAATCAATGTTTTAAGTATAAGCAGAGTAACTACCCAAATTTGACCTGTTATCAACCTTTTGCAATTCCTATACAACAGAGCTGGACTGTGAGAGGAGGAAGCAGCAGAAGAAGCCAATGAGCTAATGTGCTGATAATATTATTTTCTGATAGGAAGAGAAAACTGACTGATATTGAGATGAGTTAAACACTGGGATTTATTTACTAAAATTGGAGAGTGCAAAATCTGGTGCAGCTGTGCATGGTAGCCAATCAGCTTCCAGTTTTTTTTGTCAATGCTTAATTGAACAAGCAGTGGGTAGAAGCTGGCTATTGTACCTGATTTAATAAAATGACCCATGTGTTGCTTCTCATTTACTGCCCAGTTAAAGGTTATGGTGGGTCTGGGATGGCCTGGGCTCAGAGAAAAGGGGTTAAATTATGTTGGTCTTCAGACTGAAGACACCTAGCACAGAAAAATGTACTTTAGGGGAAATGTGAGTATTAAAGCGCAATACTGCTATACAAACTGGTTTTGTTATTTATATTTTGGGCTATTTATTTTTATCTTGTTTTTTTTGGCTGGAGTTATCGTTTAAGATTTTTGGGTTGTAATAGTAGAAAGGTTAGCCAATAATGAAAATACAAATATAAAATATATCAAAGTAGAACTAATGTATTATCAGCAAATAGTTTTGAGCTGTGCTACAAGTTTTGAATTGTATTTTATTTGACAGGGTGCTAAAAATTACAGTGGTAGGCCTGTTGGTTCATTGTGCCAGTCACACTGTGCAAACCGCTGAAGCTGCAAAAGAGCCCCACATCATCATGCTTCCACTTTTATGTTTGTTAGGTGATGTATGTTAAACTGAGAATAATTTTGCTTACTCATCTGCAAACAAAACATTGCATGACAAACTGAAGATTTAAATTTTGATTTATTGGTCCGCAAGACATTCTGCTTGTCTTCCGTAGTTCACTGGTCGTTCGTGGTCCAGGCAAGCCATTTTTTAATCTTGTCTTGTTCTTTTAGTAATGGCTTTCTTATAACCACTTGACCTGTCAAATCAGCTGCTCAAGACTTCTCCTCACAGTTGAAATTGAGACTTGTTTACTTTGACCACTGTTAAGTTGTTCTTAAAGTGCAAACTTGTCTGCTGACTCTCTGGTGGCTTTGTTTCTGTTTCCTCCATGTTCCAGCCAGGTGCCTTTTCATGGTGTAGGGAATCGTACTTACTGGCAACTTAGCTTTGATTGCAGTTTCTCTAAAGAAATTGACCTAAATTTGGGGTTTTAAAGGCTTGCCTGTCTTAATTTCCTATTGCCCTACTGACACCATCCACTGCCCTACTGACTCTGTCCACACACCATCCACTGCTCTACAGACACTGTCTACTGCTCTGCTGACTGGCACTGTCCACTATTAAGGTAGGCTAAGTTTATATTTTTGCAGTGACATTTGTTTTATTATATTTTTCTAAATTTTCCTTACTATTTAGTTAAGCCATGGTAGTTAATTTGTAAAGGGTACAAAATCCCGGTTATCTTTATTCTCTTTCATGTTGTACAGGAAGATCTACATCTCTCAAAGGATGCCTAACCCTGCTTTAAAGTGTATGTAAGTCAATTTTTTTGGGTGTAGGGAATGTTTTTTTTTTCACTGTCAGTGTTCCATCAAGGTGATATCTATATACTTCCTCTGCCAAAAACACAGCAGGTAGTATGTTGTAAGAGGAAATTTCTGCAAAGTGAGAAGATATCCCCTCTTAGCTGTTACCAGGACTTGTTTCCTTATTGAAAGCTTTCCCCGCATCTCCTATTCCTAAGACAACTCAAAAACTTTGGATTTCTTTGACCAATAGATAGGGTAAATTTATTCAGCAGGGACATAAACAGCAATAGAAACAGAGGGTTCTAACTTTACCCAGTTTTATCCAAGACTAAAAAAAAAGGTTTTGTTACCAGTGAATAACACTATATTATAATACAGTATATACAATATACAATAATTGTATTCATTCAGTTAAGACAGATGCAATCTGTATTAGAGCAGTGTATCTTTATCTTGTAGGCTATAGAGCAGTGATTCTCAACTCCTGTCCTCAGGACCCACTAACAGGCCAGGTTTGCAAGCTAACTGAAATACATCACAGGTGATATAATTTGCTGCAGTATTCTAGTCTGCATCTCCCCAAGGCAATATTTCAAATCTAGCCTGTTAGTGGGTCCTGAGGACAGGTGTTGAGAACCACTGCTCTAGAGGTATATGAAGTATGTATCTGTGCTGAGAGGAATGTATGGTCCTCCTTTGCTGACCTCCTTCTAAAAATTGTATTTTATGTATTGAGTCTCATGTATGTGGACATAAGACAGAGAAGAAAGTGGTATAGTATTAACAAAAAGGACAAAAAGTGGCACTTTAAAGCGGAGGTCCGAGGTCAACAAAGAAAAATTAAAAGTCAGCAGCTACACATACTGTAGCTGCTGACTTTTAATAATAGGACACTTACCTGTCCTGGAGTCCAGCGATGTCTGCACCCGCCGCCGATCTTCGGATCGGGGGTCAGGTGCAGCCGCCTCCATCGCGGGTAAGGGAACCCGGACGTGAAAGCAGTACAGCTTCACGCCGGGCACCTCACCGCGCATGCGCGATGCTCTGCCGCGCTCTGCTACTGGCCGGGCGGCCAGAAGAAGAGCGAGCAGGGAGGAGAGAGCTGGGCTGCTGACGTCAGCGGCCGCGTCCGCCGGCCAGAGCTCCCGGATGTGTGGAAAAAGACACCTGTCTAAAGACAGGTGACCTCTTCCCCCTCCCCCCCGAAAGGTGCCAAATGTGACACCTGAGGGGGGAGGAATCTAGCCAGCGGAAGTTCCACTTTAGGGTGGAACTCCGCTTTAAGTGAGGCACGCAATGAAGAACGAATAAGTGCTTGAATATGAAAATAGTGTCAATTAATTTTTAATTCATATATATATAATCGATTTGAGACCATGCTCTACAATAAAAGTATATAACACTGTACAATTCATATTACAAAAAAATGTCATATGTATACACACATATTCACAAATTTCCCATGGCGCATAGCCAAATAAATAACCATTATCAATATTAAAGTCTTGAATATACCAGCAAGGGTCTCATATCAAACAGTATTGATTATACCAGCAGAGGTCTCATATCAAAAAATCATTAGTCTTCATACAGCACATGAGAGGATAGGACTGTTCGTAGCTCGACGCACGTTTTGTGACTTAATGGTCACTCTTCAGGAGCAAGCCTATCTATGATAAAAAAAATATCAGTATGTATAATTCAAAATTGTAAGACATGAGACAGCGATCTATAAGCAGATAAAAAATTGAAAAGTAAAAAAATACCACCAATGTATAAAAACTTACAGAGTCATCAAAGTGCTAGGGGTAGGATGCCCGTGCCTGGAAACGCATGTCAGCCGGGATCACAATTGCCGGGAGCTCTGGGGGCTACCAATGACGGCACCAAACCACAAATGGCAGCACCCACGGTGGACAGAGATGGTGTAGTGTTGACCAGAGAAGGGTGTGGTGCTGCAATTAATTGGTATATAGTATTCTTTCAGATGTCTCTGATATCCTTTGACTTGCTTCTGAGATACTTTGATTTGTTTTAATTGATTTAAGTTGCTCAGTGCATTGCTTCAAGTAGCTTCTGAGTTGCCACAAGCTTCTTTTGTTACTTTAAGACCCCATACACACTATACATTTTTTCTTGTCTGATTTCCTTCAGATTTACCAAAACTATATAATATGAGGTCCAACCTTAAGAGTTTCAATTTGTATGCAATCAGATAAGCCCTTGCACTACATGGTTTTGGTAAATCTAAAGGAAAAAATCTACAGAAAAGTGTGTATCCAGCTTAAGTTGCTTTCGGGATCTGACATACAACAGAAATTTACTAGTCTGCACATGAAGCTTTTGTCTGACGAAAAATGTAAATCGAATGTCGAAAGGAGCATACTAATGATAACAATTTCGGATGACAAGCTGTCGTACGAAAATTCCAGTCTGTTTACAATCTTTTCTTTATTGTTATTTTCATTCTTTTTTCACACAACATAAAATACAAAATTGTCATACATTTTCACATCAGGGGGTAGATTATACCTTACACTCTTTATCTGTATCACGGGATCGATCTTCTAGATAAGGGTGCCTCTGAAAATTCCAGTCTGAAATTCGCCTTGTCTGTACGGGCCTTTACTTGTATGGGGAAAAGTAGTTGAAATGAACAAGTTTTTTGCATACATTTATACATAGCTATAGCTAAGGGGAAACTACACTGGAATTAGCCCAAAACGTGCAAGAGCTGAAGACATTTTGCAAAAGAGTGCTTAAAAGATGATCAGAATCCCTTTCTTCCTATACATCTTCCAAGAAGCATTGTCCTTTAGACACATTCATCCATGTGGATCTGAGTTTAACATTCTTGTGATGAAAGGAACATTTGCATTTCAAAGTGTGCCACCGTCCTATTATATACGAGTACAAACAAATATGGGGAAGATCCCCATATACAACTAGGCGGACTTTGCGAGCACACACGAGACCAATTAGATTTGTTAAAACATTTTACATTTATTATATCATTTTAAAATGCAAGGGTATACAAAAATTGTAAAAAAGATATTGTTGGTAAACCATATGGGTACCCAAAAAAGGGAAACCCTGATTTTAAGTCTACAAGGTAATAACAAACTACATTATGCCAAGAGGTGATACATGATACATGATACCAAGACTTGGTAACCACAAGTAAGCACATATTATGTATTTTTAAATAGAGACTAATATGGCAATGTATACATTTTTTTGAAGTTTGTACTTTAAGGTATACCTAAATATGTACATTTTTCACTTATAGTCTGCAAGGAAAAGGTCCAGAAGAAGCTCATTGCGAAACACGTCGACAATCTACTCTCTACTTTTATGCATACAGTCTTGGTATTATGTATCACCTCTTGGCAGAATGTAGTTTGTAATTTCCTTGTAGACTTGAAATCAGGGTTTCCCTTTTTTGGATATCCATATGGTTTACCAACAATATCTTTTTTTACAATTTTTGCATACCCTTGCATTATAAAATGATATAATAAATGTAAAATGTTTTAACAACTCCAATTGGTCTCGTGTGTGCCCACAAAGTCCGCCTAGTTGTATATGGGGATCTTCCCCATATTTGTTTGTGATCATTCTTGTGATGAAATAATTATACTGTTATATTGCATACTTTCATCAACATTTAAACATTGCAAAGTAGGAAATGTATAAGCTATTCATTTACATTTACTTCTGTGCCCATATGCACAACAGTTTTGAAACATTCTAGGGAAATATTGCTGTTACTGGGTGGGACAAAGTTTCACCTGTACTCCATTTCCAGAATCCAAACACTAAATATCCAGTTATGATGTACAAATTACATTATTAAATAAATCTCAACACAGCTTTAGTGAAGTTGAATCAAACAATGCAATAACAAAGTGGAGGTAATGAGCCCTACTTACCATGCATCTCACCCAGTTGCCCTAAAATATAACTTTTATTTGTAGAAATTGAATAAAAATATGTTTCCTTTTATTTCATAAATATATCAAAACATTGTGGCTTAGTACTAGCAAGAGGAGAATAGAGACCTAATCAGAGGAGTCTCGCCTCTCTATCTGTGACAGTAAAAAATAAAGGTATTCCAATCTTAGCTCACTTGAACAGTGTGCGTCCTTAGTCACTATTCTAATGGAGGTAAGTACTCAATTCTGCCCTGAGGTCACTAAGCTATCTATAACCAGTAATCACAAATCAAACAATGCCAGACACAAGGGAAGGGTGATGTGCTCTACCACTCTCTGGACACCCATGTTTTAAATTAGATTAAGAAGTATACATTGTGTATTGTGTTATCATAATGATACAGCCATTTTTACAGTTAAGGTTCACAGTTGCAGGCAAACAATACTAATTGGTAGGTGATAGGTTACAAAAATGTGTATATCTCCTTTAGTACTGAAAAATAAATCTTAGTGTCATATTTCTGACCTACATTGCTTCCAAAATATGATTTCAATAAACCATTAAACTAATGTGTGGTAAAAGAAAAAGTACTGTATATTGTGCAACCTCATTAAATGCGTGTGGAGTAACAGAAGTATATGAGTTAAAAAAAGAAAAGACTCATAAAATCCAACAATCATTTTGTTCCGTATCTTATATAGGAGTCTACATAATTACATATGTATATGCATGATTAAAAAACAATTGTATCATTACATTAATATTTCAGTTAAGTAATTAAAATTGTGCAGGCAATTTAGTTATTTACACTTTTAAAGTGTTTCTAAGCAATTGGTTCATTATTCCTTAACCACTTCAATACCGGGCACTTACTCCCCTTCCCGCCCAGATCAATTTTCAGCTTTCAGTGCTGTTGTATTTTGAATGAAAATTGCGCGGTCATGCTACACTGTACCCAAATTAATTTTTATCATTTTTTTCCCCACAAATAGAGCTTTCTTTTGGTGGTATTTGATCACCTCAATGGTTTTTATTTTTGCGCTACAAATTAAAAAAGACCAAACATTTTTTTTTAAAAAAATGTTTTCTTTGTTTCTGTCACAAAACTTTGTAAATAAGTACGTTCTTTCCGTCACTGAGGGGCACTGATGAAGGCAGTACTGATTGGCACTGATGAGGCAGTACTGATTGGCACTGATGAGGCAGCACTGATAAGGTGGCACCGATGATGAGGCACTTACATGCAGCACTGACGGGCACTGATAGGTGGCACTGATATGCGGCACTGATAAAACTCACCTACTGAATATGGAAGAATAACTCCTATATCATTTGTTGCATGTCTATATATTTGCAACAAAGCCACCTTAATAAGCTATGAGACAATGCAGCAAGCAAAGAATCTTTTATAGAAAGAGAGAGTTTTCCTTAGGGAACTTACTGGGAAAGTTAATTGTGGTTCGTATATATGTGCTCATTTTGAAATATAATATTCCATGCAAGAGGTAGACCAAAGATTAGTTTGTGTTGCCTAAATGTTCAATGGTACATTATGAAAAAAAAAATGTATAAAATATATTGTTGAAAAAAGATATAACATTTTGCTCTTATGTCATCAACTTATATGTCACTAACTGACTGGTCTATCAGATAATTAAGCATTTTTCCTGATACAGTCAGCACTTTTATTTTTTTCAAGTAAAACCTTTAACTTGTAACTGCATTGTGAACTGGAATTCTCCTTCCATTTGTTAGTGTATCTAATTCTGCTAGTATATAACCCCCCCCCCCCCCGACTGAAAATGCTCCTGTCAAGGGTGGAGGGGCACTGTAATTATTAGTCTACACTACCGACATAAGTAAAAGAAAAATTCCAAAAAAAAGGGGAGACAAAAATGGACTACTAGATCGGTCATTGTGTAGGAGACATAATGTCACGGGGAGGTGGGAACTGTCCTCGTAAAAGTCAGCCCCCCCCCCCCCCAATATATGATCGTCTTAATCTATGTGATTGTTTACCT
>BLSH010370155.1:434572-448049 GCA_018402905.1 Glandirana rugosa | reverse complement strand
ACTATATAACCCCCCCCCCCCCCCCAGACTGAAAATGCTGCTGTCAAGGGTGGAAGGGCACTGTAATACAGAGGATGTGTTACTGGCTAGATCATCAGGTAAAAACAGAGAACTAATACAGCCATCACATCTGATTATTGGTAAGCTGAAATATATTGCATTTATGGTTTGGGATTTAATACCACTTTAATTACTTTTTTAATGTGGCTTTTTATAGATTCTTAGATGAGCCTTGTCTCTGATTGGTTATTTCATATACCGTTTTAAAGTGCCCTACTTGACCAAGAGACCTGCAGCTAGGCAACTGCTATATAGTTAAAGTGATACTAAAGTCTTGTTTTTTTTTCTTTAAAAATAACGAACATTATATATTTTCATGCTGTGTGCAGTGGTTTTGCACAGAGCAGGGCAGATCCTTCGCTTCACGGGTCCCCCACCGGTGCTCCTGGCCCCTCCCTCCTGTCGAGTGCCCCACAGCAAATAGCTTGCTATGGGGGCACCTGCGGCGAGCCACAGCTCTGTGTCCATTCAGAAACGGAGCCGCGGTTCGGCCCCATCCCCTCTCTGGCTAACTGACTTTGATTGACAGTAGCGGGAGTCAATGGTGCTGCTGCTGTGTCTCAGCCAATCAGGAGGGAGAGTCCCGAATGGCAGAGGCACCCGTGCACATCGCTGGATGGAGATGGGGCTCAGGTAAGTATTAGGGGGGCTGAGGGGGCTGCTACACACAGAAGATTTTCTTTATCTTAATGCATAAGAATAAAAAAAAAAACCTTCTGCCTTTACAACCACTTTAACTCCTTTTTGTACAAAAGGTTTCTTATTTCCATTTGCAGGATAAATGAGATACCCAGTATATGGAGAGAGGAGGGTGAGGTGGTTTGAACTTCACTGTGCTGTCCCCTCGAGAAAATAAGTTAAGCCAAAATATCAATACGATTTCTAGGCTATTTTGTTTGGTTTAACTGATTGTTGTGAGGATCCCTCAAGCACGTTTTTCCAATGCTTATGCGTGGTAGGTTCAGGTGCTTTCATCAGCTGGGTGATCCTTTGTGTGGTCCTCATTGCAGATCAGTAACATTACCTGTTTTCAAGTTTTACTATGAAAATAGTTTCTTGGAACGTGAAGGTACTTAGATAATAACAAAGGAGCACTAAGGACATCTTAAAAGCTTGCACACAAACATAAGTCTACTTCAGGAAATACAACTTACAGAGGCAAATTACCAATGTATATGCAAGCTATATGTGGGAGAGGTGAGATGGGAGGAAATGGTCCTTATACTCCTTCATAAAAACCCACAGTGCCAGGTCAAATTCATCCATGCTGACAAATTAGGGTGTTTGTCTAATTGCTCCAATTCACATCTCATAAGTGGTGATTTTAATGGCACAATGAATGATTTAGAGCCGGGGTCTCCAAACTTTCTGAACAAAGGGACAGTTTACTGTCCTTCAGACTTTGAGGGGGCCGGACTGTGTGAGTAGAAAATGCCCCGCCGTCAATGTTAGTAAAGATTGCCCCATCATTGGTATTAGTGGGAGGAATATTGCCCCATCATTGGTTAGTAATAGTGGAAGAAATAGTGTCCCATCATAGGTCTCATTGGTAGAAAAAGTGCCTCATCTTTGGTATCAGGGGAAGGAATAGTGCCTCATCATTGGTGTCAGTGGGAGGAATAGTGCCCCATCATTGGTGTCAGTGGGAGTAATAGTGCCCCATCATTAGTGCCAGTGGGAGGAATAGTGCCCAGTTTTTGGTATCAGCAAAAGGAATCGTGTCCCATCAATGGTATCATTGGAAAGAATAGGGCCCTGCAGTTTGTGTCAGTGGGATGAATAGTGTCCCGTCGTTGGTGTAAGTGGAAAGAATAGTGCCCCAGTGTTTGGGGGGTCAGTGGTAAGGCAAAGTGCCCTATTGTTGGTATCAGTGGCAGGAATTATTCCCCATTGTTGGTGCAGAAAAAATAATGCCTTGTATCAGTGGGGAGAATAGTGTCCCAAGGGCCTGATAAAGGCAAGCAAAAGGTCATATCTGGCCCCAGGGTCGCAGTTTGAAGACCACTGATTTAGAACATAGGCAACACTGTATGTGAGGCCTCCCCACTAGATCTTCCCAGGGGCTTACAGTGCCCTCCCCATTAGCTGACATGACTAAGATCTCTAAGATGTGCAGAAGTTGAGACTTCATTATCCCATAGAAGAATAAGTTCACACATTATTAACATGTACATGACTGTCTAGCTGGATTAGATTATTTGTTTAGTACTGATGCCTTACTATACTTTTCTGACCAGTTTGAAAACATCACAATGTCATATCTGACCATGCAACTATATCACTAACACTTTGTGATGCTCAGTGGATCTCCAACGTCTCAAGCGAGGACCAATCTTCCCTGAGTACCAGTTGGTTAGAATATACTATATATAATTCATAGCAAATATTTATGAGAGGGAAAATAATGCCATATGTTTAAGCATTAAAAAAAAAAACAAAATTACAAACAAGGAGATGGCGCTGCCCCTTAAGATTGTAAACCTCTGTGCGTAGGTGTCTTTATACAGCCCAAATAAGTGAATTTTAAAGTGACAAATAGTGCGATATAAATATATGTAAAAATAATATATATATATAATATATATAAACAGAACACCAAGTGTATATATAGTGATTTTTATAAAAAGAGTCCCATTGTCCATACAAAGGTATGAGATATAAAAACGAAAATTGTGAATTGTTCGTGTAACGAATCCACACAATCCTCAGCGCATAGGTAAATTCTACAATCTCAGTTCAGGCATGTGCTTAGTGATTCTATAACATTCCATCAACGTTTCCAGGGTAAATAGGTGACTTCCACACGTGCTCCCCTCTTGTGTCCCCACTTACCAGAGCTCAACACCCCTGCAGGGGTATCACGCATGTAACTGATCCTGCCTCCGGCCCCGATCTCCAGGTTGGTCCGTGTGTGGTAAGGAACAGTAATCCTCCATATACAGGGCTCCTTGGTTCTGGCTGAGCCGGGTCACCCACCACACCTGCAGTCCTGATCTCCCAATAAGTGGATGGAATGTTATAGAATCACTAAGCACATGCCTGAACTGAGATTGTAGAATTTACCTATGCGCTGAGGATTGTGTGGATTCGTTACACGAACAATTCACAATTTTCGTTTTTATATCTCATACCTTTGTATGGACAATGGGACTCTTTTTATGAAAATCAATATATATACACTTGGTGTTCCCTAGGCCTGAATGGCTTAACAGCAGGATTTTTTTTAAGGTTCTCAAAGATGATCTATTGAACACCCTACAGTCTCTATCACAAGCTGGATGTTGGTGGGGTGGAGGGGTGTTTAAATATACTGCTCTAGAAAGAAGAGACCTTACACATCCAAGATCCCACAGACTTATCACATTTATAAATATAAATGCCAAACTCCTATGAAAAATTATAGCAAACATTTTGGCAAATCTTCTGCCTTATTCACCATTCACAGGTTAGGTTCATTAAGGGAAGGGCCTCGCCATTATCTCTTTGGGTGCAAAAAAGGAGTTGATAATATTAGTTGGCAATGTTTGTTTATAATCATAACCATACTTGGATTCTAGGGTCAGATAATACTCTATTTTCAGTAGATGTACCCCTCCTCCTCAGCCAGAATCAATATATTGGAGGTCCTCTCACCACCTTTTTTATTCTACAAGGACACACA
The DNA here is from genome assembly GCA_018402905.1 of Glandirana rugosa. Lineage (NCBI taxonomy): Eukaryota > Metazoa > Chordata > Amphibia > Anura > Ranidae > Glandirana > Glandirana rugosa. Next base: position 444,328 of record BLSH010370155.1, on the reverse strand, counting down.
TCTAGGATACCCCTTATCCCCACTCTTATATACATAGCCATCAAACCATTATCTACATACAGTATCTTTTTATGACATATGATTTAGCTGGGTTCAATATACGGTATACAAGGGCATGCATCAAGGGTTTCTTTATCCCCCTCCTATTCAACATAGCCATCAAACCACTATTTAGATATCCTCTTATGACAACTGATTTAGCTTGGGTCAGATTACATATTGTTGTTCACTGCCAGACCTACCAGGGACATTATTAATGTTCAACAGATTTTTGCCAGTTCTAGCACATTTTTTGGCTAAAAGTAGTAAAAAATTATATTATTTATCTTGGTGTACAGATTAGCAAAACCCTCTCATCTTTATAGCACCTTAATTACTCACTTTCAATACCAAAAATTTGACACCACTGCTTGTGGAATGGCGTTCCACATCCTTACCGCTCTGACAGTAAAGAACCCTCTTCACAGTTTAAGGTTAAACCACTTCTTTTCTAGTTTCAATGACCGGCTACGTGTATTTTTAAACTCCGTGCCACTGAAAAGTTTTTTCTCCTATGCTAGAGTCACCGTTAAAGTATTTGCACATCACTATCACATCTCCTATCAAGCGTCTCTTCTCCAGAGAGAATACATTTAATGCTTGTAGATCTTCCTCATAACTGAGGTTCTCAAGTCCCTTTATTATCTTTGTTGCTCTTCTCTGGACCCTCTCCAGTCTGATGTAGTGCTTTAAAAGTGACATTTAAATAACATGGTAAAAAATGGCTTGTAGAGCTCCTTCATTTTATAACTAGTGTTGGGCGAATGGTTTTGGGCCGAACGCACAACCAATATGTTGTTAATTAGTGGGGTCAGGAAGCCAGCCACCGTGTCCTGAGCAATGGATGATTCACCAGCTGTCATCGGCCTTCCCAGCTGACAGCTGAATGAAAAAAAAACACCAGTAAATAAAAAAATAAAAAAATGGTGTGCCCCCTTCCCCCAGTCCATACCAGGCCCTTCGGTTCTAGTATGGATTTTAAAGGAAACAAGCACTCCCCCCCCCGAACCATACCAGACCATATGCTCTGAACATGTGGCGGTGCTTTGGGGCTTCGAAGCACCTTGTCCCCATGTTGATGGGAGCAAGGGCCTATTCCTGACAACCCTGGGCAGTGGTTGTGGGGGGCTTATCGGAATCTGGAAGCCCCCTTTAACAGGCCCCAAAAATCCTGCCCCCCATGTTAATGATTATGGTGTACATTGTACCCCTACTCATTCACAAAAAAACTGTCAAAAACAAATAAAAACACTAGATACGTTTTTGACAAGTCCTTTATTAAAAAAAAATTAAAAAATTAAAAAGCAATGTCCCCCGATGTAGATCCATTGTCAATCACGGTGCCTGCTGCACCACCGGACCCGGAAAAAAAGGCTGACCACCAAATGCCTCCTCCACTGGGTCGGTGGCATCACATGGGGCGGAGCCACCAGGTGATGTCACCAGGTGGCCCGCCCCTTACCTATTTAAGAACTGTCATCCAGCAAAGGAGGCATTCAACTGTTTTTTTTCAAGTGCGATAGACATCGTGATTGACAATGGGTCTACATCAGGGCATATTGTTTTTATTTTTTTATTTTTTTAATAAAGTACTTGTCAAAAACATGTCTAGTGTTTTTATTTATTTTTTACTTTTTTTGGTGAATGAGTAGGTGTACAATGAACCCCACACTTATTCACATGGGGGGCTTGTTAAAGGGGGCTTCCAGATTCCGATAAGCCCCCTGCCCACAGGCCCCCACAACCACTGCCCAGGTTTGTCTGGAAGAGGTCCTTGTCCCCATCAACATGTGGACAAGGTGCTTTGGTGTAGGGGGGGCGGAGCATGGTCCATAAAGACATGGATTGGCGAGTTTGGGGTGGAGGAACTTGACTGACCTGCACAGAGTCCTGACCTCAACCCGATAGAACACCTTTGGGATGAAATAGAGTGGAGACTGCGAGCCAGGCCCTCTCCTCCACATCAGTGCCTGACCTTACAAATTTGGTTCTGGAAGAATGGTCAAACATTCCCATAGACACACTCCTAAACCTTGTTGTTTATATATATATATATATACATTGTGACGGAACGGTCCCCTGTCACGTATATGTCCCCCAGGATTGTCAACCTGGCAGGTTGACAGGCTCCAGGACTGTTATTTGATATGGAGGAATCTGTTTTGGCAGTTTCCTCCAAGCTTTGCTAGATCCAGTTGGGAGCCAGCAGTGTGGAGATTTCTCAGTGATCTAGTAGTGAGGAAATCTCCACTCCTGGGACCAAGTTGTGAAAGCAGCCAGGACGTTGATTGTCCAGGTGTGTGTGGGCATAATAGGAGAGTGAGGATCAAGGTTCTGGGCTCCACCCTCCTGAGGAGTCCAGGCCTGCAAGGGAGAAGCCAGAGAAAGTGTCAGCCCGAGTACTGATTGGGTACGGGCCCGAGACACAATTACAAGGCCACAAGACCAAGGTCTGAGCGTGAGCAGCAAAGCTGACAAGTAAAGCCAGGATGCTTGGCATTTTTGACTGTAAGTGATCTACTTTCCTGTGTTGAAGGGAAACCCCTGCATGGGAGAATTCTGGATAGACTGTAATTTCTGATATTTTAATATTTTAAAGAGAGATCCTGACTGAGCTAAACACCCCCATGCCACATGTGGTGGAGGATGTGGGCACAAAACAGTGAAATCCAGGTCCCTGCTCCACAGTAAGTTCATGTCAGGAACTGTTGGCTCTGTTGGCATTGCAGAGGAGTGCTTTGGACACAATCGAGATCTCTGCAATCAAATAAGTTCATCTGTGATATGGATTGTGTGTGTTAGTGCATGAGACTGCACAAGCGGTGAGAACCTACAAGAGAAAAGCAACATACTTTAAAGAGACAGTGCTCTCAAATTTTTTTGCAGGACTGTAAAGTTGTGAGTATGGAGCGATCAAAGCTCCTAAAAGAAGCAAGGTTTGCTGAAATGATAGACAGAGCTCTGTGGCTAGAGGGGTTGTTACCATTTGAACGAGCCCCATAAATGGCAGAACAGAGTTTGCGAAGGAGAAAGACCATGGCTTCTGTTGTCCTTAGCAATGCTGTTGCAAGTAGGCCAGCTATTAAGGTGCCACAGCAGGAGGCAAGGAAGCCTGCATGCATTGTAGCGAATGGGGACATGCTGTTGCCCCTTGTCATGGGGTAATCAAGCCAATTAGAGGAATCAAGTAATCCAGAGTCTGCCTGCTAATGATCATGACCAGCGGTGTCCTCGATGGTGGTCTCCCATGATACCCCCCAGTAAAGTGCCGTCAGGATGGTCAGTCTGCTGTACAGGTGAAGCTCACTGTCCCTACCAAGAAGGCTGGGATTCCCAAGAATCTGTGATTTCTAGGAGGGCTGTGCCCCTAGCAACGTTAGTGCAAAGAGTGCACCACCGAAAGTGATTGCCCGTGGCAACAAGGACATGATTTGTGTCACCGATTTTTGTACCCTATGATACCCAACAGTGGCGGCTCGCGGGTTTTTTGGAAGGGGGGCGGAATTCCCCCCTACACTGCCAGCATGCCAGCATCACTCACCTCTCAACCCCCCCCCCGGCAAGTGGCGGCGCGGCGCTTGGTCAGGGGGGGTTTACTGTCACTTCACTGACAGCAAAGACAACCCCCCAAAAGGTTCAGCACTTACCGGTTGTGGTCCGGTTGTGTGTCCTCCTCCTTGTAGGGCAGACTCCCAGTGGTGGCTGCTGTATCCTCCTCTGTGTGTCCTCCTTCGACAGACGCAGTGGCATATCCTTCTCTCCTTCTCCTCATTGTGCCTCCTCGTCCTTAGCACCAGGCATTCAATAGGATCGCCTGGCGCTTTGGCCAATCGGGAAATAGCTCTCACAGACCTGGCTGATTGGCGGGGAGACACTGTAATGTGAAATTGGCGAAAATTCATTCGCTATTAACACACACATGGGTGGGATCGGGGCGCAATCTCTGCTCCCCAATCCCACCCTATTTTGAAGCCTATTAGAGCCTCCAGCTCTAATCAGGTGCTTAAAAAAAAACACCCCGTCCCACCCCGCCATAGGAAAGCATGCGTCCGGCATCCTGAAAGGGATCGGGCGCATAGATAGGGGGGAGGCTGCAGGTATAGGGGGGCGGTGCCTATGTGCCCTTAATGCACGTGCCTCCCCTGGTACCCTAAGACATTATTGCGGACTATCTTGAAGAGTTTGAGTTCTGGGCTGTAATTGAAAGGTGGCCTAGAAGCCACTTTGGCTGAGTTGGTACAGCCGTTTCTTACTGAGGAATACCGACAAGTATACAACGGGATGGTTTCTAACCGAGATAACTATGACAATTATAAAGCCACAATCCTGGATAGAGAGTGCTGGAAAAATTCCAGAAACAGAAGCTACACTGAAAAGGTTTGTGTGGTTTCCAATAGCAACAGAAAGTCTGTTTGGCCTGCAATGTTGCCCTGCAACCGGAAGGGTGCATTTGCTTGAGAGAGCACAACCAAGGAGGGACGATGCCCTGGGGCTCCTACACCTGCCGTCTGGAAGGGTAAGACTGTCTGTAATATAATGATGTCTGGAACTGATTTAATGTTAAAAGAGACTGGTTTTGAGACTGTCCATGATGTGAGAGTGACCCATGTTAGTGGGGTCACTAATTGTGCTCTCGAGAGCGACTTTTCCATGTGCAGTACCCTGTACAGTGGGGAGGCAGGGGTTATAGTACAAACTGCACCTGTGTTGATGACTAAATATGATATATCTAAAATCAATGTTAATGATAATGAAAAATGCAGTGCTGTTGGGAAAACCCCAGGTTCTCACAGGGCAAAAGCTGTGATCAAAAATAGGCTGTTGCCCATAGCAACTGTTGGTAAGACAGCACAGTTGTCCCTAGAAATCTCCCGGAAACATCCTGTATTGGAGCTGGAGGTTGCCCTGGACAACTGTGATGTCACTGTGGTGGGGCAGAGTGGAACTGCACCTCTTACTGGGAATGTATTAGTGCAATGTGCTAGTACTGAAAGCGTGCAGGTAAATAATGGGTTAATGCAACTTGTGGAAAATGCAAAACTGCGTGAGGTTTGTGAAGTGCCACCTGAGCAAGATGGTGAAAGTAGTGTATTGCAACCTGTTGTGGGTAATCAGGTGTTGCCAAATCTGAGATGTTTCACACTGAATTTTGCAGTGAGTCTGCAGCTAACCCTGCTTGCAGGTGTCTCCTTGGGCAGATGGATTGGTGCAGATGAGTACAGACGAATGGAGCACACATGTAACAGATTAGGATAGTTGGAGTAAAAGCCTAATCTCCCTGATAGACAAAGCTTTTGTGCACAAAGATGAGGTGGACACTGTTTCTGCTGTGCCAGCAGGAGGGTCTGCAAAACAGCCTATAGCTGAAGGCGTGGTGGCTGATGCAGGGGTTAACCCTCAAGAGAAAGAAGGACCAGTTAAGGGCGAGTGCACCACAGAGACTCTGTCCATGACTCCCAAAAGTAATGCTGATATGGAGTGTCAAAGTGACATTATCACTGTTAATGTTCTGGAGCAAGTCACTAATGCTGAGCCTGAGAAGTTGGGTATAAGTCCAGCGTCTGGCAGTGCTCCGTCTGTGGTTACCTCCAGCTGGAAGGAGTTTCTGTTGAACGTTGCAACTTCTCAGGTCGCAGCACGTGAGTCGCTCTGCATTCTCAGTGTCATGGAAGTCCCCAAGAAGGACTTGGGTTTGGAATCAAGGGTCTGGTTTGTAACACAAGCACTCAAGAAGATGCTTGCACTTTCTAATGTACAGACCCTCTATACTGGTGTGTCTCCTACACAGTCTGATAGTCTGGTACTGCGGAGTACCACTAGGTGGAGCACTAGATGGCAGGCTGTACAGCACAAACAAAAACAAGAAAGGAATGACTTATTAATGAGTTTGTTAGAGCACTTGGGTATGCTGCTGGTTCACTTCCTGTAAAAGTGGTATATGGGAGAGGCTTTAGAGAGATGGGAAGTGAGGAAAAACTGTCTGAAGTTTAACCTCCTAACAGCCAGGTGAAACGCATTCCTGCTGTGATGGTCCCAGGTGGTGGGGGTCAGTTATCGGTGAAGTGCACATACACCGTACCAGTGGCCAAGTTATATGAGAAAGCAGCAGAAATCCTGACAGGGGCTCGGATGTATGTGGTTAAGGAGACTGGAGTCCCCGGTTCAACTGTAGGTTTAGGTGACAAACATGATAAGGTCCCTGAGACAAGGTCAGGGATGAGAAGTGCTGTAAAAATTCTAAGTGGAACAGACGAGAGATTCTGGTGAGATTCCCGTGGAGGATGGCTGTCCTCTGTTGTGTGTGCCCTCTGAAGACTCTGCCCTAACCAACACTGCAAAAATGGGAATTGATAACAGCTGCAACATGGATTGGTGTAATGTTGGTCTGAATATGTATTTTGGTGAACTGAGCAATGTATTAATGCTACATGAAAAGTTGGATTCCAAATTTACCAGTAAATACGGAGCAAAGGATTAGTGACTGCTGAGTCGGGTGTCAGGAATAAATGGGTTATCAGGAAACCCCAGAAGCTGAAGCATAGAAAAAAGCTGAGTATGCAGAAGTGCAGAACCCCATTAGGATTCAGGCTATGGTGTGCATGGAAACACACCCGGAAGAAACAGTGGGCCCGCGCAGCTGGTGCAGAGGTGTCCCACTCAAGAGTTGGGCTTGGTGTGTTATGCCCCCTACGGGTTCAAAACAAAGAGGAGATATGTGACGGAACGGTCCCCTGTGACTGTATGTGTCCCCCAGGATTGTCAACCTGGCAGGTTGACAGGCTCCAGGACTGTTATTTGACATGGAGGAATCCGTTTTGGCAGTTTCCTCCAAGCTTTGCTAGATCCAGTTGGGAGCCTGGAGTTTGGAGATTTCTCAGTGATCTGGGAGCTCAGCGTGTGCATAACTGGACTTTCCAGCTGGGAAAACCCCCCGGGTCTCAGATGTATGATCTCATTCACCTGAGCAGAAAGTGGCTGCAGCCAGAGACTTGGACCGCACCACAGATTGTGGAACGTGTTGTTATGGATCGGTTCCTGAGATCTCTTCCTACTGCCATCCAAAAGTGGCTAAGCTATGAAGACCCAGAAAGCTTGAGGATCTAGTTGAGAGGTACTTGGCTACAGAGAACCTGACCTCCTCTCCCAGGGACTCACGGACTTTCCACCCTAAGACCAGACCATCCCCAGCAAGGGGATGTAAGGGGGTAGGGGTTGAGGGTGGAGAGAGTGAGAGGGCAGGAGTTCTACCTAATGTCTGGCAATAGCAAGAGGCGGCAAAAAAGATAATTTGCTACCACTGTTGGCAGCGGGACATATTGCAGCAAATTGCCCAGTTGTGGATGAACCTATGAAATGTGACTTTATAAGGGACAGATGTCAATTGCTGTTTGCAACAGTTGCATGTACTGCCAACCAGGGAACCGGGAAACATTTATGTAAAATGTATATTAATTTTAGTAATGTTGTTGTGTTGCTGGATTCAGGCAGCCTAGTGACATTGGTAAAAGTGTAATTACTGCAGAGGTCTCTGGGCATAAAAATGTGGATGTTATTTGTGTGCATGGGGACACCAGAGAGTATCCAGTGGCTACAGTGTTTTTTGGGACCCCCAAAGGTAACTTATCTCATCAGGTGGGGTTAGTACCTCACTTACCACATGATGCCATTGTGGGGAGGGATTTTCCAAAATTCTGGGAACCCTGAGATTGTCCAGAAGTTCTCTGAGGTTGGTGAGGAATCTCCAAAATTCCCCTTCTCGGTATTGGCAGGGGAGACTTGAGAAACTGGGGAGGAGCCCACATCCTCAGATGAAAACATGCCATCTGTTGAGTTTTCTGATCTAGAGGTTCACAGGAAAAAATTTGCCACAGAACAATTAAAAGACCTCACACTAATAAAAGCACAAGAAAATGTGGTAAGAGTAGATGGCAAACTAGTGGACCCAGATAAGACTTGCACTTACCCTAGTTCATTGTGTAAAGGGATCTACTGTATTGAGTTGCTCATAGGGTGAAAGAAACCATTGAGCGACTTGTGGTGCCCAGAACTTACAGGAAGTTGGTGTTGGAGTTAGCGCATGGGCACATTCTTGGAGGTCATTTGGGGGCAGAAAAAAACAGAGAGAGAGTATTGCAGAGATTTTATTGGTCTGAGGTCATGAAGGAAATAGAAAATGATTGTTCCTCCTGCCCTGTGTGTCAGAAGTCGGCATCTATGCCACTTTCCATAACCCACTGGTACCTCTTCCCATCTTTGAGGTCCCTTTGAGTGGATCGCAATGGATTTGGTAGGTCCGATAATGAAGTCCACTAGGGGGCATCAGTACATTTTGGTTATACTGGACCATGCCACCCTCTATCTAGAAGCGATTCCTCTCTGAAATACCTCTGCCAAGACGATAGCCAAAGAACTATTTCTTGTTTTTAGCCGCGTGGGTATTTGTAAGGAACTGCTTACGGACCAAGGTATACTCTTTATGTCCCAGATTATGAAGGAGCTATGCAAGTTGTTCAAAGTGACACAATTGTGGACATCTGTGTATCACCCTCAAACAGACGGGTTGGTCAAAAGGTTGAACAAAACCCTAAAGCAAATGTTAAAGAAGGTGGCGGATAGAGATGGAAATGGTTGGGACTGTCTAATACCCTATTTGATGTTTGCCATCAGGGAGGTACCACAATCCTCTATGCGTTTTTCACCTTTGAGTTACTCTATGGGAGACACCCAAGAGGGCTGTTTGACATGTTGGAAACTTGGGAAAGTGAGAGTTCTCCCCACAGGAGTGTGATTGAGCATGTCACCCAGATGCAAGAAAGAATTGCACAGGTAATGCCAATCGCAAAAGAACATTTTGCCCAAGTGAAGTTAGCACAGCAGAGGGTGTACAATCGTGGGGCCCAGACATGTACCATTTCCCCGGGGGATAGGGTATTGGTACTAATCCCTATGGTTGAATGCAAATTCTTGGCCAAATGGCAGGGCTTATATGAGATCATTTAAAAAGTGAGTGTGGTGAACAACCTCCCCCCCCCTTTTCTCCCCCTATTTTACCTTATGCAATAAACCATGACATTTTTTATATTATTTTGTACTTACCTTTTTAGTGGAGCCTATGCCTTTTAAAGTCCAGTTAGAGGGTTTTGTTGAACAACAGGGTCAAACAACCAGGAAGGCGAAAGCCAGAACAGATACAGTGCCTTGCGAAAGTATTCGGCCCCCTTTGAACTTTTGCCACATTTCAGGCTTCAAACATAAAGATATAGAACTGTAATTTTTTGTGAAGAATCAACAACAAGTGGGACACAATCGTGAAGTGGAACGAAATTTATTGGATATTTCAAACTTTTTTAACAAATAAAAAACTGAAAAATTGGGTGTGCAAAATTATTCAGCCCCTTTACTTTCAGTGCAGCAAACTCTCTCCAGAAGTTCAGTGAGGATCTCTAAATGATCCAATGTTGACCTCAATGACTAATGATGATAAATAGAATCCACCTGTGTGTAATCAAGTCTCCGTATAAATGCACCTGCACTGTGATAGTCTCAGAGGTCCGTTTAATGCACAGAGAGCATCATGAAGAACAAGGAACACACCAGGCAGGTCCGAGATACTGTTGTGGAGAAGTTTAAAGCCGGATTTGGATACAAAAAGATTTCCCAAGCTTTAAACATCCCAAGGAGCACTGTGCAAGCGATAATATTGAAATGGAAGGAGTA